>JANHFM010004540.1:56501-70082 GCA_032468115.1 Grayia smithii
AAAACTATGATTTAAATCAAGCCTTACTGACTAGTGATTTAAATTGTGATTTAAATCGTGAATTAAATCAGTTTGATCCACCCTGGTTAGCCCCATCCTTATTTATGTTCCAGAAATGCTTCAAGACCTGGTTATGTCATCAGACTCGGTAGTCCCAAGGAACCAGTAACATTCTAAGATGTGTCTATTGAGGTTAATATATTCTGTCTTTCTCCATGCCTTGTAGTTTGTATATTTTAAGTTTTACTAATATGTTAATCTTTAATAATGATCATTTATATTTTTGTTTTAAATGTTTTTTGTTTTGTTTGATTGCTGTGACTTTTTGTATAGTGGGCCGCCATATAAATTTGATAAATAAATGCAATATTAAAAGTAGTGTTAAAAACCATATTATTAATCAAAATATCTCTGTACATGTGATCATTAAAGATCCTTATTATTATAAACCTGGATGCTCCTTTTTCATACCCTGCAAATGTTAGTTCAAATATATTGAAATGTATTTCAATAGCTTTTGCTAATTTCACCTTTTTTTTTTCATTAAATGGAAAGTAAGATTCCGATGGAAAAAAAATACAGGTAGTCCTCAACTTATGACCACAACTGAGCCCAAAATTTCTGCTGTTAAGTGAGACAGCTGTTAAGGGAGTTTTTCCCCATTTTACAATCTGTCTTGCATCCGTTAACTGAATTGCTGCAGTGGTTAAGTTAGTAGCACGGTTATTAAGTGAATCTGGCTCTCCCATTGACTTTGCTTATCAGAAGGCTGCAAAAGGTGATCACATGACCCTGGGACACTGCAACCATCATAAGTATGAGGCAATTGCCAAGCCTCTGAATTTTGATCGTTATGACTATGGGAATGCTGCAATGGATGTAAATGTGAAAAATGTCCATAAGTCACTTTTTTCTGTGCCACTGTAACTTTGAAAGGTCACTAAAGGAATGGTTGTAAATAGAGGACTACCTGTATTTGTAACTCAGGGTTGAACTGTGACAACCGAACTCTCTGAACTCAGTTGTATCTTTGCAAACATTTAATTACCAAACTAGGTAACATTATCAGTGCTAGGTTAAGGTTAGAGTTAGCAAAGATATTATTTACTTTGTTAATGAAACATCTGCAAGAAAACAACCAAGCACAGAGAGCAACAAGGACCCCACAGAAAATAAGATTCCCCATACAATTTATTCATGAAGATATATACACGACATATTTATGTAGCAGAATCACATGACATAGGAAAATAAAACCCAATACTCCAGATAGAAATAAGCTTCAAATTCATTTGAAAATTAATTAGGCTCAAAAGTCTTTCAATGATAATTGAAGTTTAAGTACAGAGTTTCTACCTTAATCCTCTCCCTATTATACTGGTTTTTCAGCTTAAGCTTTTTGAGGTATTACTTCCTTCTTTAAACTCAAGGCCTAATTTACTTTATCAGTTTTCAGAACACTAAGTTTCAGACATTTTCAAGTCTACTTTGAAGGCTACCACTGATATAGTGAAGCCACTATACAACCTTATTCTGAGATATTTTTAATACTTTAAAATTAAATTGGTCATAAAATCTTTGAAATATATAATAAGGACAGGAACTGATTGCCTCCCATTACCTGTGAAAATTCATACCTAATAACTTCAATGGAGACGCATTGTAGTACCCAATTGTGGTATGAATCTGATCTCATACAAAGAAAAACAGGAGAACTGTAGCTAGAGATACTTCTGGGGAAATAAGATTAAATGTACAGCCAGGAGGACAGAAGGGGAAGGACGGACATGATTGAAACCTTTAAATATATTAAGAGTGTGAGGAAAGGTTCTAGAAAGCAGTATTTTCAATACTAAGCAAAAATCAAGAACACGGGGACGTAACCTCAAACTGACAGGATGGAAGTTCAGAAGTAATGTTAGAAAGAATTACTTCACAGAAAGAGTAGCGGAAGCTTGGAATTAACTTCCAGTGGAGGTAGTACGCAAATCATCAGTAACTGAGTTTAAACATGCTTGGGATGAGCATATGCCCATCATCTGACAAAAATTAAAAAATAAAGTTAAAAATAAAAATTAATTAATTAAAAGGGAAAAAACCAAACAAACTCAAAGGGCAGACTCAATGAACCACTAGGTTTTTTCTCTGTCAATTTTCCATGTTTCTAAATAATGAACTTCAGTTTCTTTCTTCTGATCATGTCAGCCCATTTTTTTGGATCCTTGAACTCTGTTCTCTTTTTACATTTTCAATAAGACATTTAAGAATATCTATCTTCTATGCTCCCTATGGAGTTCTCATACTTGGTTTATCTTTGGTGTAGTCATTACTGTATAAGACTTCCCCTCCTGCCCTCTCCTGGAAAAAACAACTAAACTGAAGCAATTTTGGAAGAGTACAATACACTATCCAGAGAGAGAAGTTAAAGAAGTAGAGAATACTTTATTTGACCAAGGGCGATTAGACACACAAGGAATTTGTCTCTGGTGCAGAAGCTCTCAGTGTACTTGCAAAACAACAGCAAATTAAGAATCATAATAATGATACCAATAAGAGAAGGGAGTAGAAAAGATGAAAAGGTTAATAATAATAAAGCCATACCACATGGGTAAATATACTTAGACATAAAGAAAGCATTTAATTTCCTTTATAGCTTTACTGCTAGATCAAGGTCTCTGCATGAAAAACAAAAGATGCTCTAGAGCTGGTTGGCTATAGATTGCTATATATGGGTTGTGTTGGACAAGCAAGTGCTATTACAGGAAGAGAATGGTTTACAATTGAAAGAGTCTGCTCTCTCCCAGCCATTTTGACCACTTTTATGTAGGTTAAGACTGTCCGACTTACACATATTTACAAATGGACTTCCTGTTGCTAAAAATGGCAATCAGCGTTCTCCTTCCTTGACCCAACAAGGCACTGAAGCTGTGCAATGTTTTCATGAGTGTTACAAAGTAGTGTGCCCATTTTTAATAGGCAACCTGTTTTCAATGTTTCATGAAAATATTGTTTGTCTTCAGTAGTTCATAGGCTCAAGGAAAGAGAATGCCATCTGCCAATTTTAGTCAGATCACGTTGCTGTTTCTTAAGTGTTTTACATGCATAGAAAGGTAAAATAAATACTATAAGCTAAGACAAATATTTAACTAACTGATGCTAAATAGCCTGCTCCGATTTACATACAAATTTGACTTAAAGACAGGAATGGATTTCATTCTTAACCCAAGGACTGCCTCTACTAGAAGAAAATCTCTAAAAACAAACCATCCTGCCAGTTATCTGTTCTAATATCCTGCATAGGGGAGTGTGCGTGCGTGTGCGTGTGCACGTACACGCATGCAAACATGGCATTGCTTAATCTATTTCCTATTTTCAAATTGCCAAGAATTGTAGACAAAAACCTGCTCTGCCACATGTGGGGCCCATGAAGTTTTGCCATCTTCACAAGGAAGTTATCAACTTTTGCATAGATATTTCAAAATAACATTTCTTCTCTCCCATGAGTACAACATTCTTCTCCTGAAAAAAGCTGTAAGTCAAGTTCATCAACACATTATGTTTGTGAAAAAATAAAGGGAAGAATCAGAAAGATGCTTCATTGAAAGTCAATCAACCCAACCCTTGGCTTTTCTTGCTAGATTCAGTAAATAACAGACTGCTTAACTGGCTGAAAGCAGCTTCCAGTTTCGCACTATGAACATGAAACAGCTTTGTAGTCTGACTCAAACAATGGTATGAATATACAGTAATAAAAATTTCTGAGAGCTAAGATTGTAGAAGGTTAGAAACTTATAGCACTTTTGGTTTTGTTAAATATTTTGCCTGAAGAAAAAAAAATAGGCATTAAGGCACCATTTTATTACCCACTTCAATTATCTCACTTTAAACCAGGAATGCTATGATAATATGCTTTTAGTGCAATGATATATCTTCTCCAGTCAGTCAAATGCAAGCTACAATGGATAGCTCCGCTAACAGAACATCAAGATAAGCACAATGAAATAAAGAATAAACTTTTTAACATGCATATAAAAATAGCTAACACAATAGGCATGAGTAAAGATATATAGGATTTCTCCAAAGATTATAGAACCTTAGGAGTAAGACCTAGGGAGATGAATGGAAATAAATGGAATATGACTATGCATATAATTGTAGCAGCGAGAATTTTATGGGCACAATTCTGGAGGAGGAAGGAGGTACGCTCAGATACTCTCTTGATAAGGAAAATATTAGAATGTGTTGAAGCTGACAATCGTACAAGGATTTTGAAAGGGGAAAGAGAAGAAGACTGTGATTGAAGGTGGGAAGCATGGTATAAATGGATGAAGAAAAGAAATAAAAAATGAATTGATGTAGACTAATGCGATAGCTGTCAACATTAGATTTAAAGAAGATTTATGTATAGAATTATAAAGTTAAGACTTTTTGTTTTTGTTCTTTTTTCTTTGTTTTGTTGTCTTAATGTTTGGTTTGCTTATTTGATTATTGTTATGTTTTGAATTTTGAATGTCTCTTAAATTTGAATATTTGAAAGCTAAATAAACATTATTTTTAAATGCAAAAAAAGATTCATCTCTTCCTTTGATGAAATTGCCTTGCCTATCATTGAACTGTTAAAAATGGGGGGGGGGAGGCCCACAACCATGACCAAGTCAACCCCTAAAATGGACCTTAGAATGTCAGTGGGCATTTGAAAGCTCAAAAAGCTATTTGCCAAAGAGCTGACCCTCAAGCACTCCAATCCAGAGCAACCCTTCATGGTCCAAGCTGACACCAGCGATGTGGCTGTGGCAGCAGTCCTTCTTCAAAGAAACACAGAGGGCAGCCTACAGCCCTGTGCATACACCTCCAGAAAATTGACAGAAACTGAGAGGGGGCAGGCAGTGTGGGAGAAGAAAGCCTACATTGTCCAGTGGGCCCTGCTAACGTGGCAACAGTTTCTAGAGGGCATTCAAGTGCTGTTCAAGGTGTCGACAGATCACAAGAATCTGGAGGCACTCAAAACCTCCTGGAAACTCTCCCCAAAACAAGTGGACGCAGTACTTTAAATGGTTTAACTTTGAGCTGAAGTACATCCCTGGGAGAGGAAACCTCCTTGGGGCCCAGGTTTATTGGGCCTTTTCTGATAGTGAAAGTTTAAGTTTAAGTTTATTCAACTTATATGCCACCCTACTCCCTAAGGACTCAGGGCGGCACACATAGATAAAAAGTATATACAATACAATAAAACGAATAAAAACAGTATTAAAACTATCAATATAATAATTAAAAATCCAGAATTAAGACTACCCCCCAGATCAGCAAGACTGTTGGAAAAGCCACGTCTTCAGGTCACAGCGAAAGAGCGAAGATCGGGGGCGGTCCGGAGCTCAGTGGGTAACCCATTCCAGAGGGTGGGTGCACCCACAGAGAACGCCCTCCTCCTAGGATTCACCAGCCGACATTGTCTGGCTGATGGGACCCAGAGGAGGGCTGCTCTGTGTTCCCGCAGAGCATCCAAAAAGTTCAACAAAACATAATTTGGAGCTGCTATAACTGTAGAATCTGTGTAGTTCTGTCACATTTTTATCTCTGTTATATTTATATTCTGGCAGTTCATTTATCACTGAGGAATTAAATCTGCATCTTCCAATTTTAATGGAAAAAATGTTTGTAGAAAACTATGTCAAAGAAAAGACTTCTGTCCTAACACTCATCCTTAGAAAACTCTTGCAGATGTAACAACTATGTTTAATATCATAGCCATTTGCAATTTTTTCTGTCAGCTTCCCCAGAAAGGCATTGGGGAAGATGGCAGGGAAGGTTGCAAGCTGCCACTGACTGCGAAAACAACTCCCTCTTATCTTGGGGTTAGCCGAAAGAACTGCATGCTGAGGAGACCTGAACTCTTTTGGGGAAGTGCAGAAATAAGCTCCATTTTGGCACCCTGCCAAATCGTTCATGGCCCAGGAATCTGCAAGGCAAACTCCAGTGGAGAGCTGTCCTCTTCCACCTTTCCTCTGCCTGTAAGGCATCCTCTGCACCAGGTGGTAGGATGGAGGAAGATGTCAATGCGATTACTGGAGGGTCCACCTTATTAACCTTCAATAAAATTGAGCAGGCCAAAGGCAACCGCAAAAAGGGGGATTTCCTGGTCCGGAGATTTGAACTGCCGTGGCTGGAAGGCTCACTGGTGCTGGATCTGCTCCAACCCTCCTTGGGAGGGGAAATGTGTCCTCTGCCACTGTCACCTCAGTGAATAGGAAACCATCCAGATCACTGCCCCCAGCTGAAAGCTCTAAAGCCTTAGAGTCCTTTTCCAGCCAAGCAGTGGCCTGTGCCTTAAGGTTCAGTGGCTTGAGGAGGGCCAAATGAACAAGGCCTGTAAGGCTGGCCTACCCAGGGATTCTTGTTCCCAATCAGACAAATTCCCTTCATCTTGGTAATCCCCATACTGGGAGTAAAGCCTCAGTTCTGAAAGGGCAGGAGACTCAGGGTCCTGGTAATACACCACCTGAGCATGTGATCCCGAAGGGTCTTGACATAACCTGCTTCCCAGCCTAGATTCTCCAATGTCTCAAAAAACCCCTGAGGAATCTCATGGTTCCACAGTTTCGCCTGGTGGGGCCCCGTCAGGGTGAAGGCCGCTTCAGAGGCTGTGTCTGCACCTGAGAGGGGCCAGGACATGCCTGTGAGTCCCTCAAGGCCCCAGGAAACCAGGCCTGGGAAACAACTGGTGTGAAATAACTGCTGCCCCTAGATGACCAGACAAGACAGTGTAGCCACTACCTGCCAATCTAAAAGCTGGATGAGAGCAGAAACTGCTCATTCGTCCCAACTGAGGCCTCAGCAAAGTCCTGGCCTGAGTTGCCACTCTGCCAGATCTATCAAGTTGGGGAAACCAGGATCCTTCTACCGAAAGAGATCCCTGTCTGACTCTAGCCTCCCTTATAGCTGATGGCAAGAGGCTGGGCAAATCAATGAAGCAGGCCTCACCTTAAAATAATTCCAAAAGGGCCAGTTCCAGCAGAGGCAGCACTGGAAGCAGGGCTGAAGCTCCTGCAAAGGAGACAAAGATCACAATCAGTCAAAGCCCAAACCCCAATAAAGAAGGGAATAGGACATAACAAATATACAGGCCTGAATCCAGGATAAAAAAATGGCCACCACCAACTGCTGCTGCACGTTGAGATGAGGCTGTATGATGAATCACTGCGGCCTAGCCAAAGTAGGCTGCCAAGCGCACCCACAGGCAAAAACAAGATGGCTGGTAACTGTTTAGGGCTCCCATCCGCTATGTGGAGAGCCAAACCAGCCACCTGGGCAGATCAGAACAAGGGGAACAAGGCTGCCCGGACTTACTGCCGCAAGGGGAAGCATGGGAAAAAAGGAGGAACAAACAAAAACAAAAACAAAAAAAAATATTGCGCTATCCCCAAAAACTATTGAAATGACTGCACCAGGCTTGGCAAGGCTAGCATGGTCTAGCGGCTCTGCCCTTTCCGCGGTACCAGCACCCGCAAATTCCAGGCCCTTCTGGCCCCACGCCCAAGCTTGAAAGACTGGCATGGCCAGGCAAATCCTCCGACTCCACGCCCAGGCTTGAGAGGCTGGTGTGGCCGGGCAAAACCCTCCGGCTCCACACAAGGCTAAAGGTTGGCATGGCCGGGCAATCCTCTGGCTCCATGCCCAGGTTAGAGAGGCTGGCATGGCCAGGCAAAACCCTCCGGCTCCACACCCAGGCTTGTAAAGGTGGTGTGGCCGGGCAATCCTCCAGCTCCACGCCCAGGCTCGAGAGGTTGGTGTGGCTGGGAAACTCCTCCGGCTTCCTACCCAGGCTGCCAGGGGCTGGGATGGCCAGGAAAAGGTTCCACAGGCTTTCGTGGCAAAAAATGCAAGCCGCACAACAGCTGTTCGGCATGAAGCTGAAACTTGAAAGAAAAATGCCGTGCTGAGACCTAAAACAGCCAGCGGAGCTCCCCCGGCTCACCTTCAGGCCTCCTGGCCCAGCGGATTCCAGCCGGAACACCTGCAAGGAAAAAACACCGCCCCCCCAACAATGGCAGCTGTGGGTGCTGGGAAGGGTGGGGGGCGCCGAAATGAGCCAACGCCCAGCTCCGATCTGCCGCCGTGGAGGTCCCTTCCTAGTAGCACTCTAAATCCTCCTAAGAAGCCAAAAACCCTTTAAAAATGGAAAAGGAGTAAAAAGAAACAGAAGCAAAAGGAAAAAAAAAATCCAGTAAATATTCCTAGGAGCTCCCAGCTATGTAGCGAAGAAAAAAAACATCTATTAGCTGTGACTGAGTTCAATAAACTTGGGGAACGTCACAAGGGAGGCGGAACCTCAGAATATTCAACTCAGTTCACAGAGCTATACTGAGAAATAACTCAGACTAGCACCTCCCATTGCCACACCATGGAGAAAAAATATAGTCAAAATTAAATTGAAGAATAAAATAGGATCTTGCCATGATAGCATGCAAGCATTTGGTTAAAAGATGTGATACAGTTGTTTGTCTCAATAGAAGTCTTTGTCTTGTTGTACAGAAGAAAGCAGGTGCCACATAGCATTACCAACTTCTTGAACCTAGTAAAGAGCTGTTGAATATGTGCTTGTGGAAATGCCGTGTGAAGAAACTTAAAGTGTATAAAGTTAATCCATTTCAAGCTAGAATAGAAGATTTACAGTTAAATCCACAGTTCTTTATAAAAAGTTATAGCCTTAACTCTTGCAACCTAGTTTGTGTATCTAGCAGATAATTTGGAAATATGATAGGAAGAATGGGAGACAGTTACAAAAACTTCAGGGTCTGCCACCTTTAAATATTGTTAAAGCTTATAAATGGCAAGGAATAAGGTGATGAATGAGGTGATTTACCTCTTTAGTAAATGTGATCTTAGAAGAATTTATTTTGTGACCTTCAGTCCCCCCAAAAAACCAAAAACCCGTTCAGCATATCTTAAGGGGCATTTGAGAAATGGGTACCTCAGGTTCTTCCAAGTGAGAATGCTTGCTACTTGGAACAAGAGAACAAAGTGTCCCAATTAACAATTCTAAACAGATATGAAAAAAAGTTATGAAAAGATTTTAAACTTTCAGAAGTGTAAAGAATTTTGATAAAGCCAAACAATGACAAACAGGCTATAGCTGTGATGGTTGAAGGTGAACAAACTGAACAGGAGTGTGAGCAATTCTTGGATTCTAGAAGTTTTAAATGGATGTACACCCCTGCACATAAGGCTCATGCACAAAGATCATAACGAAGCAGAAATTTCTATGGCTAGGAATAGAAATGCTGAATAGATCCTTACTCTATTCTTTAGAACTAGCCTTTCAACAATAGAGGGTGGGGTGGATAGTGATATGGTTTTATATTGTGGTTTTAGTGTTGTAAGCTGCCCAGAGTCACCTGTGTATAAATTGGGTGGCCATGTAGATTTTTTAACAATAAATTATCAAAGTTGGTGACTGAATGGGTACATGTTTAACCAAACTGTATTATATTGTTTAAAGTTAAAAACATCACTTTTCAAGCAGGCATTAAGGATTAAGGCTGTGACAAATAAAAATTGTTGATGTACTAGAAGCTATTTGTAGACTGTGTAATTCATTAAGTTATGGTTAACTGTTTAACCATGATACTTGTGAGCCCCTTTTATTGGCCTGACTGAAGTGGCTAAAATAGCTATAATAAATGCATAAGACAATTCCTGCTCAGGTTTAATGTGAGAATATACCTCTTAAAACTAATATCATTCAAATCTAGCAACCTCTAAATTTACATATTTGCTAATTCTCTAGTTATTTCTGATATCCTGTTATCTCAAATAAGAGCCGAGTTTGTGCATGAGAACAAAATGCCCTCTATAAAGTGAATTCTCATCTTTTAAAGACTATCCATAGTTAAGAGCTTGGGTGTGTCCCAGATGTACATGTAGGTTCTTTTTTTCAGTTCCTAAACCTGTACAGATTTTAAGCCTAATGGGCTTAAATGGAGCTAAATTGAACTTTATTTTTACAGTTGCCTGATTCACTCATAAACTTCAATGACTGTGTTATCTATTTTCCATAACAATTTTTTCTCGAGAGGAAAGCTGAACAGTCTATAAAGGAGAAGGACAGAATAACAAAATAATCAAAATAAAAACAATGAAACACTTAAAAGTTTATTTTAAAAATCAGAAAAAATATACAACAATCTTGGATCAGATTGTCTGGATGAAAAGGCAGATCTTCAATTGTTTTTGGAAAGAAAATAATGCAGAGGCCAGCTAAATGACCCTTGAAAATCCTTAGTCCCTTTCTGCACTAAGGCAGAAAGAACCAAGCAAACTACAATGGACTGAGCAAATACTTCTTGCCAGAAATGTGAACACAGCTACTGTTGTTGCACATAGATTTATCTAAAGCTTCACCTGAAAGCTTAGTATCTTTATTCTTATCCTTTTTATAATGTTAAATGTTTTTTGGGATATACAAAACTGTATTTTTTGTTGAGATGCTTTTACAACCAAAACAATATAGTTAGTCCTCATTCAACAAATAGTCAACGATACGACAATGCTGAATGAGGTGGACTTAAGAATCAATATTCCTTGTAGATATGGCTATTGGAGCATAACCTAGCTCACATGATCATGATTCATGAATGTTGCAACATTCTGAAGTAATGTGATCACCATTTGCAAACTTCACTGCCAACTTCTAGCAAGCAAAACAATGAAGCTGACAAGAAGTTGCAAATGGTGATCATGTGACCCAGGGCACTTCAATTGTGCAGGATTGCCCTAACAACAGAAATTGGGACTATTGGTGCAGTCAGGTAACATGTCTGGTGACTGCATTGCTTAGTGATGGAATTCCTGGTCCCAATTATCCTTGATAAACAAAGATTACCTGTACATAAATACAGGGTAAATACAGGTAAAACATCTGTGAATAGTAACCCTAAGGAATCCCAATATATACCCAATATATTCATGCAAACATCATGGGCATCTTCAAGCACAAAAAAATAGGACATAGTGGACTTGGCTCACAGATGATTTGCTGTTTAAAAACCAGGTAAATATCTTCAAGCACTAGATTCAGAGTATCCATGGTAGTACCTAGAATAACAAATATAAGATCTTCCACTTTGTATGTATGTGTATATATATGTGTATGTATGCGTGTGTGTGTGTGTGTGTGTATAAAATTTCCTTTTCTCTACAATTTTTTTAAAAATTTCCTTTTATGGCTTTTACTTTGTTAAAATTTTATTCAATTTATTTTAAAAAAGAAAAAAATCAATGTAGATTTCTATTGAAATCACTTGTCTATCAAACATAGTATGTTATTCTTTTTAGCATTAGTGGTCTTGCTATTTGGTATGTGCAGCACACATTCCATTTTTAACTCTGTAAACTCAAGAATGCTTGATATTTGATAAGCCCATTGCCCTTAATATCTATTGGGATAGTCATTTCTATTTGCTTTAGCTATCATTTGTTTCACTGACATTTAGTGACCCCTTTTTCTCTCTTTCATGCATTCCAATACTCATGAAAATATACAGTATAAAGTTCTCTAAACAAACCAGGCTAACGTGGGACAGGCTGAACTGACTTATCAGAAAGAGTCTCCACATTTATTCAGATCTACAGAAAACTTTCTAATCCATTCCTCAGCCTTAATGACACTAGAACAGAAAGTTAATGAAGGGCCTCCAATACAGCTATTTTGAAAACTAAACAGAATCAACATACTGATGATTAAAAATAGAATAATAGTAACTGTGACTAGAGAGCTAACAAGCTCCATAGCTTTCTGATTGAAGTATGACTGTCTGTTCCCAAAAGATGCAAACTTCTGCAGTGCAACTGACCGACAGTAGAAAGTATGATTATTGGGGGAGGAGGGGGGAGGAATAATTTCACAAAACAAAACAAAACAAAAATGTGGGAGGACATAGCCCTGCATCTAGTTGGAAAAAAAATCCTTGTAGTCTGGCATAATAAGAATCCTTCTAAGAATACACTTACAATATAGGAAGACAAACAAGCTTAGATGGGGAACGTTGGTCTTACCTGAACGTTCTTTTTCATCACGCTGCTCCAGAGTTCCATCCATGGGTAATAACTCCACTCATTGGCTATTGACTGAGTTTCCAAAGTATAAAACCCCTCCTCCTTCCTGGTAAACTCCATTCAATAACTCAGTCAGTTGGCTAGTCATTACTCTTGGATAGTTCTCTGGGGCTTTTCTATTCCCTTCCACCTTAGAAGAATAGAAATTGCCCTCTTTTTTGACTTTTAAAAATCCTAACCTCCTCCTTCTTCTTTTTTTCCTGGACCTCAAGTCTTTCTGCTTTATTTCTCCTTCATATATTTTTTGCCTATTTTTTCCCTTTCCTGGAGTTGCTGCTGGAGCCGGAGCGATCGGACGATCGCTCTCTGGTCTCCCCCCCCCACCTCCTTTCGGCCACTTCCCAGCTGGCTCTAATTAGCCGGAGGCCGCCGCTCGAGTCCGCTCAAATCGCCGCCCTTCTCTTTTCACGAAGGAGCCCCTTCGGGCGGTTCGCGAGGCAATCTCGCCCTTCCTGAGGCTGCCTTCGCAGCGCTCTCCTGCGGCGCCCACCATATTGCTTCTTCCTCGCCACCCGTTCTTCGCGCCAAGCCTCATTTTGGCGCGAACGCCATTTTGGTTGGCCCAACTCCTCCGGCATCTTCAAGCAAGCCACGAAAGCAACCAATGACTCAGGGGAACCCAGAGGTCATCCTAACAGTGAGTGGGGACCCCTTCCGTGGGGGGGGGAGGGGAAAGATTCAACTCGGCGTTATCTTTACACTGAAGACTCAACAAACCTCGTGGCTGGCCTGGGTTCCGTTTTGGCAGGCCCTTTCTTCAGTACCCTTAATACCATCACTGCCACCAATTATTCAGGCTCTGTATTGACGGGCCTGCGCAAGGCTCTGTAATTTATTCATTACCTGGGAAGGGTGCCTTATTGTAGGGATCCACTTGTTTCTCACTGCTGCAATCAGGGGCCTGGTCCCGTTGTGAGGACCTACAGTACCCTAGGCCTAACCTTACCATATATCATTTTGACAATTTTCATCAGTTATCATGTCAGGATTAAGTCCTTCACCTTCCTTAGCATCCCAGTCTCCCCCCCACAGGTCCTCCAACAAGCAAGATGAAGCAAGTAAAAAACACAAAAGCTTATCCAAATCAACAAGTAAACATGACATGCGCCGTCAAAAGGCCCTTGAGAAAAACTTTGCTAGAGCTCAAAAGAAGGCAGCTGCCTCCTCTACCTCAGTTTCTTCAAAAAAAGCGGTTTCTGGCATGACCACCCTGGCCCAAGTCCACGTCTCTGCAACACCAACTCCTTCTATCTCCCATGACACGGATGAGATCCTCCAAGTGCCTTCCCACACCGCACCTGCATCATCTACTCCAACCAGGGTCTGTCCATCCGCCTCCTTCACTCCAACTGCTGCAGGCTTACGCCCATCTGGAAAGGGTCCTTCCCTATCTCAGGAAGTCTGTGATCTCATTTCTCATTCTATTTCTAAAGGTATTGAATCAGCTTTGGATAGAAGGGGCTTTCCATC
>JANHFM010004540.1:75550-94122 GCA_032468115.1 Grayia smithii
CCAGTCGTCTTATACGCCGGAATATACTGTATATCAAATTATATTTCTCTCTCACACAGAAACAACATGCAATCTAAAGTTCAGTTGATCAGCTGAAGCTTATTGAAAGTACTATGGATGATATACTGGACTACATAGTTTATATATTATAGTATAACACGTAACGTGACAAAAGGGTTGGGAGAGACCATGAATAACATTGATACAACGTGTTTAGAATAACTATCATTCTTAGTGCACTGTCAAGGTTATAAATATTTCATTCTATGAATATCCAATATGATTTTGTTTGATATTATTTAATGTTGTACAATCTGGTTTATTTTGACATGGACTTACAAATCAACTAAACCCCTTTTTGTAAGTTTAGTATTCTTTATTTATTTGTTTATTTATTTAACATATGGCATACAATGTCCAGGAAATTTACAAGCACCCAACACAATGCAGTCCTGACAGCCTAAATGGCTAGTTTTGAAGCAAACACGGAAGTGCTGTTCAGCATTTGCATGCTTATATTTGGTGCACTGCAGGGGGCAAACTAGCCCACACCAGCTGACTAGCAGCGCTCAGGTGGATGACACTTCCAGGCACCTCCGTCAGTCTTGCTTCACCTCATGTTGTCTTAAGTCTGGCCTGATCATTGGCTTCCCCTTTCTGCACACATGAATTTTCCCACCCAAGTGGTACCCATTTATCTAATTGCAATATTGCATGCTTCTGAATTGTTTGGTGGACAGGAGTCAGAGAGTGAATGGCGGGAGCTCACTCACCATCTTGCGGAGCCAGGCTTGAGCCACTGAAGTGCAGTTACAGTGTCATTAAGCCTCTGTGTCACCACGTCCTATTAAAAAACATGATCACACCTAAAGAATGGGTATGCAAGATATAAACAAGCAAGCAGAACTAATAAATAATTAACAAGGGAAAATGTTTCTGATATTTTTCAAGTGCTTGCCACTAATATCACAATGTTAATTGAATATTTTGAGGAATGAAACTGAAAAAAATAGAACTAAATGGGGCTGAATACAACATAAAAGTATTCAGGAAAAGATAACTGTAAATGAAGTTCTCTTGTATAGTAAGTAGCCTTTTCTCTTTCTCATTTGTAATATTGCACACAATATAAATACTATTTCCTAGATTATAGAATTTACATGGTTCTTTACTTAGAATAGTGCAGTTAGAAATTGTTGGGTTAGAAAAAGTAATGATAATTATATCTGGTCCACAAATCTTACTAAGCCATAATGTGGTTCATTTTGTTTTGGTTTAACTATTGTGTGATCTTATCCATTATGGTTTTACATGGTTTATGGCTTAACACACACAAATCCATACAAATATTTAAATCAATCAGTTGGGATCCAGTCAATTAAACAATGTTAAAACATACTACATTCAATATGTAAACCCAGTCTATGTATTTTAATACAATTTGGGCTTTGGGGTAGAAAGCATTTCTTGTATTTGCTTCCTAAATCTGGAGTTTTTCTTGAATTCTCATTTTCCTCCTCTCACTGGAAAAATAGAAACTCCTATATATGGTAATGGCTGTAGCTAAACATGGGTGTTAATCCTCCAAATCTAGCTTATTGTCACTCTTATTGTAATCCATGCTTCAGATGCCACAGTTTTGTTCATTCCAGTCTTCTCTAGATTTGTCTTCTCAATTTGATCTTAAGTTGAGAAACATCTCCCTCACCCAGCAACTTTTTCCACAAACTTTTGCATCAAAAAACAAACAAACAAAAATGTGTATATATTCTTTATGCTAATCCTGCCACTGGGTATATTTTACTTGAAACAATGTTTGCTAAAAATAAAAAATGTACTTCTAATAGAAAGCAGAGGCCTTCGAGGAAATGGACCAGTTATTCTATGGGAGCCTTTCTAGGAGTATGATTTAATAGCACAAAACATTGCCACATTTCAAAGCATATGAATTACATTAAGTTACCAAATAAAATTAGAATTCTGAATAAATATAATTAATGCTCCCCTAAAACTTTATTAGGAAATATTTCTATTGCACAGCAAACATTTAAATGTATAGTTCTGCAAAGCTGGTACAGTCTAGATGTGACAAAACCTTAACAATGCATTCCTGGAAGATGCTAACTGCACTAAGATAAGAATTCCCCTAAATCAGACACATTTAGAGCCACAAAGAAGCCAGTAGGAAAAAGAAGATAACAGAAGCAGCGGGCATTTTCTCTGAATAAAATTTGTGAAGCCAAGTAACTAGGAGAGTTGCCCATACATTATTAATAAGATCAAATCTCTTGACCTAGATATTTGTGAGTTACAGGAAAAGAAAAGTCAACATTTTTGAAAAGCAACATATTCCACATATGAATTACAAAGAATAAAATGAAGAATCTCTTTACTTGTGTACTTACAATGTTCAATTAAAATGCTTTGCTGAAAAAAGTATATTAAAAATATATTAGAACCTTTACTTCTAATATATCCTACTTGTAATCTAGTTATACAATAAACATTGTCAGCAAGGAGATATCTTAGAATCGCTAAACAATTTGAATACAGACACACATACATTATATAATTTGACTTAACTGATATTATTCTTAGTGAAAAATTATTTTCAGCTTTCTTTAGGTAAGACTGCAACATTTATATTGCACTCTGCCAAATCAAGATACCTTTATGCACCAGCCATGGCAAAAGACAGACTGAGGACTAATGGCCTTGTTGTTTGAGAGAGATGGGAGGAGCAACGATTCAACTATTTTTTTCACAACTTGAAGATTGGGTGAAATCTTATGCTAAAATATCTACATTGTCTCTGCATTCATTTGGCACCTGCTATCTTGAATCTGATGTGAATTTTTGTTGTTGTTAGTTGTGAAGTTGTGTCCGACCCATCGCAACCCCATGGACAACGTTCCTCCAGGCCTTCCTATCCTCTACCAATCTCTGGAGTCCATTTAAGCTCAGATGTGAATTTACAGACCACATAACTTTTAACATTGTGCCAGAAGGTTTTGATGACTCTAAATCTTACATATCCTTTTGCTGGTCCTATTAAAAATACCCCTTTGATAGATTTCAGATATTCATCCCATATTGACCAACAAAGCTATTAATTGCTTTTTATTTAAAGCTCAAGACTAACATCAAAACAAAATAATGTATCTAAAGTTGAATTCACTGGATGTAATCACATTTGACAAAAGCACATAAATACTTTTTGTCTGCATCTACAACTTGAGTTTGGTTTAGGAAAGATTATAGTTTGCCAGGATGTGAGAAAAAAGGGAATACGAAGTTCACATCACGGAGTTATACAAACAGCTTATACTCCATAATCAATTAGCAATCCCCAACTGAGTTTTGAAACTAGTTTGTGCCAATTAAATATTGTACAAGTTTTGGGGATAAGGACTCACTCAAAATATTTATACTAATGCTACCACAGGTTTCCATATATCTAGTCATATGTTGGAAAGAATCTCCAGATAGAACATGATTGGAAGAAGAATTTTTGTTGCTAAATAAGGCAGTTATGAATTGCATTTAACTTTAGTAAGGCCACACCTGGAATACTGCATCTAATTTTTATCACATTACAAAAAAGATGTTGAGACTTTGGAAAAAATGCAAAGAGCAACTAAGATGACTAAAGGCTGCTGTGGTCTAGAGGTGAAGCTCTTGCCTCACAATCAGGAGGTTGTGAGTTCGATCCTAGATAGAGGTCAGATGTAGGGTTTCCTGCTTGGGCAGGGGGTTGGACTAGATGACCTGCAAGGTCCCTTCCAACTCTGTTACTCTGTTAAAGATAAAAACATATGACGATCAGTTGAAGGATTTGGGTTGGGATTGTCTAAAGAAAAAAAGAACCAGGGGGGACATGACACCAGTATTTCACTATTTGAGACGTTGCCACAAAGAGGAGGAGGTCAACTAAAGCACCAGAGAAACAATGGATGGAAACTAATCAAGGAAAGAAGCGACCTGGAATTAAGGAGAAACTTCCTAACAGTGAGGACAATTAACCAGTGGAAAAGCTTGCCTTCAGAAGTTGTGGTTGCTTTATCACAGGAGGTTTTTAAGAAGAGACTGGACAGTCACTTGTCTGATATGGTACAGGGTCTCCTGCTTGAGCAGGGGGTTGGACTAAAATATCTCGAAGGTTCCTTCCAGCTCTATTCCTATTCTGATTGATTGACTGATCTTATGATCTTTTTTGCCATGATTGTTAAGAGAATCATTGCAATTATTGAGTGAATCATGCAATCCTCAAGCGAATTCAGATTTCCCCATTGACCTATTGGAAGCTGGCTGGGAAGATCACAAGTGGTAATGGGCAACAGCTGTATGTAATACATGCCAGTTGTTAATTGCCTGGATTTTGATCACATGACCGTGGTGATACTGCAATAGTTGTTAAGTGTGAGGATCAATAGTAAGTCGCTCTTTTCAAGCCTGTTGTAACTTTGAACAGTTGCTAAACAAATGGTTGTAGGTCAAGGACTACCTGCATATTTTAATTTAAAGGCTCAGTGGAATCTCTTTTCAAAAAGAATTACAAAAAGAAGAAAAAGTATTAAATTAAAAACATCATACATGAAACAAATATTATAATAAAGTTAGGAGCCACTGATGTGAGGCAATACAAACATTTTGATTTATACTAGCTTATTTAGATGCTTCTCTACTTTAAAACAAAAATCAGTACCTCCCATTATTCTCTAGCTATTACCTGCGACAACTCTATCACCTACTTTTCTAAAATAATTGATATCTTTGCCACAATGGTAATTTTATGTCTCACTGGAATCATAAATCTATGTAAAGTTATGACAGATTTATCAGATTTGGCAAAGCTACCAAAGCTTGAAGAAAGAGCCGTCTGTTTATTCCTGGGAAAACAGAGCACTTTACACATTCCATGAATAAAAACTATTACAGATTTCTCGGATGATTTTGTTTATCTTAAACTACTCTTTTAATATCTAATTTGGTACTTACTACAGCTGTGGAAATAATTTTATGAGTCATTTTGTTTCCTCAGTTATCTCATCGGAAATGTTCAGAACCCTTTGAGAAGGCTTCAAAGCAGCCCATTAAAGGTGTTTCCAACTATTTTACCATTCAGGGAATGGATCAAGAGACTGGATTATCTGCATTGCCCTCTACCTGTGTAGAACAAACATACTAGTCAAATCATTTCTTTAAAACGAAACATTAGTAAATCCTCAACACTGCATATTCTTCAAATATAGAATAACCACTTAGTCTATAGCTGAATTACTATGTGAAAAATCTATGATGTAGCTTATTTCTGATATCAGAGGCTGAGAACAGAACAAAGATCACAAACAGCAGGCAATGTGGGTTAATATTTTGGGATAACTATTTCATATAAAATTTGCTGGTTATTCATAACATTTTATGAAATCAAATGATGATCAGATAATACTTGCCTTGTAGCAAGCAATTTCCCTAGACACCAATGAGAAAGCTGGAAAACAATAGGATGTTAAAAAGTAATTGTAAAAAAGATAAAATGATATCATATTAGGAAAGGATCTTGAAGAACTGAATTCAATCTCTACCCAGACCATTTTATATATTGTTCTATTTTTTCCAGACAATAGGCTTTTGCTTTGCCAATTCCCACACAATGGTTAAGGTTGGGTTTTTTTAAAGAAATGCTACAAAAAGGAGTAAAGCAAAAAGGTTGTGCAGTCGCTCATGCCCTACTCACCACATGCATGGTTAGTTTTTGAAGAACACTTGGACTTCAACTGGTTCAGAATTCAGCAACATGAACCTTGACTGGCATGTGACATCTCTGCTTCACAAACTGCACTGGTTACAAAATGCTTCCAGGTGTTATTCAAGGTATTTATTATAATCTACACAGCCCTGCAGGCCTGCATGGTATAGGGCAGGGGTCTGCAACCTTAAACACTCAAACAGCCATTTGGACCCATTCCCCACAGAAAAGAAAACACCGGGAGCCACAAAACCCTTTCCGTGCCTGACTATTTCTTGAGCAGCCACAAAACTAGCCTATGTAGTTGAATTACACATTCTGTTTTCTTCTGAAATTTTACTTTTCTTGGATTTATCCATGGTTGGCCTATTGGAAGTTGAAAAGCTCAATAAATCACATGCTGGCAGGTGTTACACATTGGTAGTTGTGACGCATATATTGAGTGACAGGGAGCCACAGTAGAGAGGTGAAAGAGCCATATGCGGCTCCAGAGTCGCAGATTGCTGACTCCTGGTATAGGGCTTGGTTACTTGAGGGATCGTCTGTCTCCCATCATAACCTGGTTGATTCAATCTGACAGAGTTGGTGCACTCCAAGTCCACCTGCAATCTATCAGGATCCTAGAAACATGCCTTCACTGTCATGATGCCTGCCCTCTTGAATGAGATTCCCCAATATCCTCATGGTTCTCATTCTGGCATTCAGAAAGCTGTTCTCCCATTTCTTTAATAAAGGTGGTTGGGGCCCCTGTCAACTTTTGTTCCAACATCTTGTTTCATCTTTTATAAATATTTTACTACTATTTTTATGCTGTCACTTTTTTGTACAATACACCACTCAACGTTGGTTGGAACTGAGTGTCATCTACACTGAATAAATTAATATGAAGAACTCCACCAATTCTCTTTAGAGAATTTTGTTATCAACAAGTTGATGACACACATGGAAGAATGTGAAACTAAGGATTTGGGTAATGAGAACTGCAGCTGTAACAAAATGCCTTACTATCCCATTCATGGATATGTCTGCTGAGTGCCTTTATCAGCTATCAATGCCACTACTGCCATCTTCTATGTGATAAAAGCACTTGAACACTTATTATTATATTCTTAATCTTCTGATTTCTAAACTAAGTATTCCAAAACCATTATTTTGACATTTTCATATGGCTTCTAGGTCTGTTCCAATTTGGATATGATATCCTTATATCTTGGTTCTAAGTTTACATATGGATAATATCTGAGTATAAAACAGCATAAAATAAAGGTTTATTTTTTAAATTATGGTTCTGTTAACATAACCTACAGTTGCAGCTTTTGTAGCAGACTTACACTGCTGACTCATGTTTAGCTTGTGACCAAAATACATTTCACCTCTACTGCTGCCATCCAACTATCTCCCCATCTTGTAGCAAGCAATACAGTAACTAATAAAAGGCAGACAAGGATTAACCCAGGATAAAGACTTAACTCTTAACTTCCCTCCAACTAATGAGGAACTATTGACAAGCCCAAATTTCAATTTCCTGAT
Organism: Grayia smithii; assembly: GCA_032468115.1. Lineage (NCBI taxonomy): Eukaryota > Metazoa > Chordata > Lepidosauria > Squamata > Grayiidae > Grayia > Grayia smithii. The sequence goes on from JANHFM010004540.1 coordinate 82,830, forward strand.
AGAACTGTTACTTAGCATCAATTTAATAATCAAATCTGATAGGGTCAAAATGATACCAATCCTGTGGAATAAACTATTATTGTTATCTCTGTATTATAAATATGGCATGAATATAAGGGTTCAAGTTTAAGACTGAGATTTAATCATTTCATTAGAATATGACGGAGGAAATATTGTAATATTCATGCTGCAAAAACCTCATCAAGAAGTTAAACCAGGTTGATATGCGAACCACAGGTATTTTTTTTTCTGGAATTAGTGTTTTAGATTCATGCTAACAATAGAATCCTAAAACAAAATGTTTATATAATTTCATACAGTTGTCACTGGTATTCCAATTCTTTAACTGGAGCTCACCAAATATAAAGACAGCTGTACCTGCCTGCCAAACAATATCAATATATCCAGCAGCAATTATTTTCCGATATATATGCAGTATAAAACTTGAAAGGGTATTTATCCATCTTAAAAAGCTACTAAACTTCAGATATAAGCACTGAATGACAAACACAGAATATTTTTTTCTTCAGAGTAAACACCCACACTACGTTTACTTTTCACGCTGTCAAACACAAACACCACAAAGACACATTGCTCTAGTATCCATACAGCAATGAAACAGCCAAAGCCAAGCTTTAATTAAAGCTGGGCTAACATCCATCCTAAAAGTGATACAAATACTTTTCACACACGGGTGCTAGACATTTGCTCTAGGGTAAAGGATGCGTGTTTCAAGCGCTTCCATCTCCGTTCCGGAGCCTATATAACTCCCTTCCTTCGAATTCAATGTCCCAAAGGTGCTTTTTCAGGAGGCAACTGGACTTTCTCGGGGTTTTTTGGAAGACGTTTCGCTTCTCATCCAAGAAGCTTTTTCAGCTCTGGCCTGGATGACTAAGAATCTCCATAGACTTCGAATTCAATCATTCCCAAGAGTGACAAAACCGCGTCTTTTCTTAAAAAAAGCGGAGATTCTGGAAAGGCAGCCCCGAGGCTCTACAGCACTTCACAGGTAGAGCAACGGCCTTAACGAAGGCGAACTTCCTATTCTCCCGGAATTGCTTCCATTTCTACAAGTCTAAAATGAAACGTTGCACCCAGATACACACACACACACGAACACTCACATGCGCGCGAAAGAGCGAATAACCCGTCCTCTCTCTGTCTCTCCGCAATACTATACCAACCCGATTCCCGGTTTCCTGAGCAGGCGCACGTTAAACTCCCCCCTCCTGCTTCTGCGCTCGCGATCCAAGTGACTCCCTCCCAAAGCTACTACAAAAAATCAACAAAACAACCCGCCCCCTTGCTTATCGCAGGGAGGAGAAACAACAACCCAGGTGTAGTGACCGGCGCATATATAGCGCAAACCGACCCTGGCTGCTGCCGCCTGTAAAACGGGCTTCAGCTGCTAGTTACGTCGGCGGTGGAGAAGGCAGCGTTTGCTCAGGCTTACTAACTAACGCTACGAAGCGGGCACCGGCATTCCAGTCGCAGATAACCCGAGATGAGGAGAGGAGGGTAAAAGGCAGAGTCGCCGCTGCCGCCGCCGCATCGGAGCTGAGAGACCAGGCTCCGGGCAAAGGGATCCGGTCTCGAGGCTCTGCTGTCTGTGTGTCCTTCCGCCACGACCACCCCGTCCAGAAGCACTGGGCGGCCACATTCCCTCGTTCCGAGCACAGCCAGACTTACCTGGTACCCTGCTTGGGTCGTCGTCTCCCTTGATCGTAAACCCTACGCGAGGAGACGCGGTCTTGCCGAGAAAGCCATAGGAGCCAACGCTTCGGTGGCCAAGAGACCACAGCAAAATTGCACGGCTTTGCGAAGGCGACGCGGTACACGCGCCCCCGGACTTCCTCCGCACATTGAATGAAAACTCTCCCACGGCCGAATTGCTGCCACCGCAGCCACAAGCGGCGCCGAGCTACGTCCTTCCCACTTCTTTCTAACGCGGGGGGGGGGGAGGGTCGGTTGAACGGCGGGCCAGGAGGCTCGCTCTATATATGGGCGGCCTTCCAGGATGGCCCAGAAGGCAGCAAGAAGCAGAGCTTGCGGCTCGCCTTTGTATTTTTCACACACACTTCCTTTTTTCGCTTGCTTTCCCTTCCTTTCCTTACGCCTTGTCCCCCCATTCTGCGCTCTGAATGGCTCGGTCCATCCTGAAACGGGTAGGGGGCGGGGCGGGGGATGCTATTGCTCGCATACAATAGGCTGGAATCGACCTCCGCGATGTAACGGAGCAGAAAACCGCGCTATGTATTCCTACCTTGGTTCCTTTTCAAAGGTGGTGTTCTGGATTTGGATGATAAGAGACTAGGAAAGTATGGTGGCTAAATTAAAGGTGGGCAGAACAGGCAGATATACAGCGCTCTGAGCTGTGTTCGCCAAACATGCTTAAGACTATTCACAAAATGTTGCGTCTTGGTCTAGTACGTAATCAATGGAACTGGGTTTTCACAATACTAAAAACAAGTCAATGGTTATGTTAAATTCAGATATTGTGCACTATGTTTTTCCCTTACATTACTTCCATTGTATGAATAAAATAATTTGGGTAGCTCTACTGTATGCATGAGCAAGTGGGAATGATGTCACAACACAAATGATGCAACTTCTTTTTGTGTAATGATGAGGCACAAGAGTACTTCACTCTTAATGGCATGACACAATTTTCATCATCTTGAGGCCTTTTTATGACTAGCTGAATGAATGAATGTTGATTTACCCTGATGTGTGTGGGTTTTTTTAAAAAATTCAGCATGTTACATTCTGCAAACCCATAACTAGCATTTTGCAGAACTAGCAGTCCATGTTCCTGCATGTTAGCTGGAATGCCAACATCACTCAGTTTCATAAAAATTTATCCTCCCATTAAGCTTATATCTGTTGCATGACATTGAAACTGAAGTTACACAACACATTGAGTCATACTTGCCTAACAATGGTTTATTGAATAAAGAATGGTTTGAGCATAGTCTGAATGCTATCCAGTTTGGGAAGAGGACTTACACAATGCAATGAGCCATAAATTAACGACATAAATCAGTTGGTGAATGTACTAGACTAAAATGCATCTGACTAATTTGTGTTCAGTGTACAATATGAACATAGTTACAACACTCAACAGTGATTTAGGAAGCATAATGCCTGGGTTTTCACATATTAAGCCAGGATCAAGATAACATGCTATATTTCCCTTACAATCTGTATTTTATGCCCCCATATAATTCTGCACATATTAGTCTTCAATAGATTTGGCTTTGTATTGGCTTTTCCCCCTTCCTAATTGATCATAGAATACATTTGAAACTGATCAAGAAGAATGTTGTACATATATTTAGGTCAGCAGTGTCAAACTTGCAATGACGTCACGTGATGTATCAACTTTTTTCCCCTTCACTAAAATCGAAGTGGGCATGGCCAGCATGTGACGCATCCAGCCCACAGGCTGCAAGTTTGACCCCTGATTTAGCTTAATGTTTAGTTTAGTTTAGTTTATTGTGACCTAGGCTTCCTGGTCATTAAAACATACAACAGTCCCAAAAACTTTTATTGTAGCAGCTGAGAATTACATTCATTCCCAGCTGAGTCCCAATTAGTTTCAAAAAAAGTCCTTTGGGAGAAGTCCTTTGGGATAATCACCAACCTTTATCTTCTTTGACACGCTGTCAAAGACCTTACTTGGCAAAGCCCCACAGAGTTCAGAATCAAACGAGACGCCAACATGAAACAACGTTGCTTCCCTGCAAAGCCCAAGTGCCTTTGCTTATCTTTTAAGCCTTATGGGAGGAGCCAATCATCTCCTGGCCTTATTCCCGAATTGTTCCTTTTGTTTTAGCTGCTCTTGCCTTCTTGCAGCTCTGCACATGCGTGCACTAGGAACAGGCTCCTCCTGTTCTTCTGCTCTCTGATGTCCGACTCCGGAGACTCCGGAGTCCGCACATAATTCCCAGATGGCCCTGACCCCATCTCTGCCTCCAATGCAGAGCCCTCGTCCGAGCCTTCCCCACACTCCAGGACTGGCCCATGTTCCTCCCCAGCTTCCTAATTGTCCAACTGCTGCCAGCACCACAGGCTGCTGACGGACCACAACACATTGTACCTCATACAATAAACTTAAATGCCATCAAAATGAAATTAAATGTATGATGATTTGGACTCTTCTGTACAGTAACTGATTGTAGAATGTTCATCTCTTCTTTAATATAGTGGCTGATTAAATGATTCGCTCAGACATATGGGCATGCCAGTAATATAAGGAAATGAAGTACAGCCCTATGTATGCCAACTGGCTTGGAATAAATTACATTGAGATAAGGACGATAGGCTGGTATGAGTTGCAGCCCAAATCCCATTATTTATATAAATGGTCCTGCTAGGTTCACACATTATACTAATACATTATGTGGCATATTCAAATTTTGGTTTAACAAGTTGCATTCAACCCAGCCTAAATGAGAGTTTACAAACCAAATATATTTATTTATTTATTTATTTATTTAATCTAATTTGTTAAATCTATTAAATCTAATGTTTCTAAGTGGAAACAGAGAAGGAGCCTCCTCTAATTCTAATATGGTGAGGGAATGCCACCATAAGGGAGGTTGTACAATTATTGGAAAGAAAAAATGCCTCTTGAAATGGCATTCATTCTGCCTGTGCCTTCTCTCTAGAGGTAAACAATAATTTCATAACTGGTGTTCCATGACAAAGCAGGTATAAATAGTAAACTTTTATTCTAATTGGATATACTCATTCAGTTTGGTACTATATTCATGCCAGTGAAAAATAGAAAGAGGCATGAAATTCCTGCCTTTTGTTTCCTATTAGGTCCTAAGTCCCATCTGTTTTAGAGAGGTGGGTTTCAGCAGGTACTACCAGTTCTGGAGAACTACTAGCGGAAATTTTGAGTAGTTCGGAGAACCGGTAAATGCCACCTCTGACTGGCCCCACCCCCATTTATTTTCTGCCTCCCGAGTCCCAGTTGATTGGGAGGAAATGGGGATTTTGCAGTAACCTTCCCCTGGAGTGGGGAGGGAATGGAGATTTTACAGTATCCTTCCCCTGCTACGCCCACCAAGCCATGCCCACCAAGCCATGCCACGCTCACCAAGACACACCCACAGAACCGGTAGTAAAAATATTTGAAACCCACCACTGCTGTTCTACCACAACTTCCAGCCCTTTCAGTTATTCATGGGTGCAGTCACACAAACACTTTCCCATAGATGTCAAGGCTGCAGAGGAACAATTGTCCAATGAAATCTAAAAATTGCATTTAGGATTGCTGATCTCTTTTGGCCAGTAGGACACTTATATTAAGATGTAGAGTTTTCTATACCTCTATGCAGGGGTGGGTTCTAGTTACCTTTACTACCGGTTCTAAAGGTGCATGCGCTTCGCGCGTGATCGGAGCGTGCCAAATGGGCGCTCCCGCGCATGCGCATAAGCTTTTTTTGATGAAAAAACCTCCAAAAAAAGTGTTCTGCGCATGCGTGCTTCACGCGCTCTGCTCAGACACCAGTAAGTACGGGTGCGTGGGTGGGGCCAGCTCCCGGTCGTGTAGAACTGGTTTGGTGATGTCACAGCGTCACCGCTACCTATTCACGCAAACCGGCCCGAACCAGGAACAACCCACCACTGCCTCTATGCCACTATTTATATCGAACATTGTAATGTCTCCTGAGTTGTGTTTATGTCAGATCCAAAATATTTTTAACATATATTTTAATATAATTTATACTATAATGTTAATAAATTGGAAAGAAAGGGGGAAAATAGAATAGAATAGAATAGAATAGAATAGAATAGAATAGAATAGAATAGAATAGAATAGAATAGAAAATTAGATTATTCTTGCGGTAATCTAAATATTCTAACAGATCTGGACTGAAGAAATCCAGACAACCATGAGATGGCAGCAATGAAACAGAGATCTTTGATGTCCTCTGAGCATGTTCTGGATTTTGCCATTTAACAATTGCAGTAGAGCTTTATGTTTTGCCAACTAGTGCTTTTTCTTTAGTTGTTTTGATAACGGTGACTCTCAGGTGATATAGAATAGAGAGAGATGTGGATTTTTTGTTATTATATTCCCTTAGGGGAAAATATTTTATGCACTATAAAACAAATGGGAAAGATTCACAACAGAAGGTGATTACTATTATTCTTCCCAGCAGTGTAATCTTTATATCAAAACATCAATTCCCTTGGTCCTAGAAATACTTTCGCTACCTGGTTACTTGACACTTGAACAACTTTCAAACTTTATTGATTTTTTTACATCCTGCTTTTACTATTTTGATAAATCATTCAAGGTGACAAGCATAACGAATAATCCTTTCTTCTCCTTTTTCCACACAACACAGAGTGACTGGTTCAAAGTCACCCTTTTTTTTTTCATATTTATGATGGGACTAGAACTCACAGTCCTGGCTTCAAGCCTGGTGCTTTAACCACTTTTTAGTCTGCAGTTTGGACTGAATCAATTTTTCTTGTCATTATACAATCATCTCACCCAGTGGTGAAATCCAGCTTTTTTTTACTACCAGTTCTGTTGGCATGGCTTGGTGGACGTAGTGTGGCTTGGGCGTGGCTTGGTGGGTGTGGCAGGGGAAGGGTACTGAAAAATCTCCATTCCCACCCCACTCCAGGGGAAGGATACTGAAAAATCCCCATTCCCTCCCCACTCCTGGGGGAAGGATATTGCAAAATCTTCATTCCTACCCCACTCTGGGGCCAGCCAGAGGTGGTATTTTCCAGTCCTCTGAACTGCTCAAACTTTCCACTACCGGTTCTCCAGAACCTGTCAGAACCTGCTGGATTTCATTCCTGGTTAAAAACAATTAAGAAGTAACACAAACACACCCTCAAGGAAAACCCTCTAACTTTTCAAACATAAAAGTTAAGACATCTGTCTCTCCCTGTCCCTAATGGATATCAGCCTTGAGTTTACTCAGATTCAGTAAATATCTGAGTAGCATTTTGAACTTTGGAAACTTGAGAGTTTTCCAGCACTTTCTCACCAAACTATTTCATTAGGATAACAGCTTTAAATTCCATTTAAAGGGTTCTGTTGTATCCCACCAGTTCCCCAGACCCAAACAGCACATATTTACTCCTATAGATTTTCCTCCCAGGCATTAGAATCCTCTTCTCCTTATCGGGCTGATACAGACCTGATTCATCCACACTTCTTTCTGATGGGGGCAACAACAACGAGGGGAGAGGGCATGATACAACTACTCATTGTTCCTTTTCAGAGAACCCTGCCACAGGGCACAGATTAACACCAAAGAATAGATGGCTGTGGCCCAAGAAAACCATTTTTCAGAATGCCTCCACTTGATTAATGAAGTCATGGCACCAACCACAGTTGATTTTCATCGTATGCTCTATATTCTTTTCTCCTTCTCCCCTTAGAACGCTCAGCTTCAGACAGAAAAGTTTCATCTGAAGAAAGCAACACTGAGAATTATGCTGTTAATATATTTGGATGGCCAAAGGCTAGCAATGGAAGGCTGTTGTTTTGGTACAACAGAGTCCTGTACTACCTTCATGACTTGCCAATTGATCATACTATAAACTTTTATATCCCACTACTTCAGCTCAATAAAGGAATCGCTTATATCTGTAGGAATGTAAGCTTTGAGTACATAAATGTATAGAGATAAGAAAAGAAAGGAGAAAGGAGATTTCCTTTTGCTGAACTTTCATTTCTACTTGATAATATTTTTCTTAGCTCGCTTCCATGGAGCTCTGGACACATGATGATGAGTTTATTGTATATGTGATAACAGAATTATGGGAGAGAAGTAGGAGCTTTTGGAAAGAAGGGTAAAGAGGACAATTGCCAGGGCTGTTCATGGGATGGATTAAAAAAAAGGCAAGATGGCATCCATAACTACTGTGTTTCCCCCAAAATAAGACCGTCTTATATTTTTTTGAACCCTGAAATAAGCTCTTGGCATTATTGCCATGGACTCAAAAGCCCAATTGGGCTTATTATCAGGGGATGTCTTATTTTGGGGGAAACAGGGTATATGCTTTGAGTTCAACATTTCAACTTTGGGAATACCTTTCTACATCCACCTATTCACCCACCTGACAGGTATTCCAAGAATTGTGGAAGATTTCACACATGAAGTGACTCATCCCAGATATAATTCATATGTTTATGTTTATGTTTATTGGATTTATATGCTACCCTTCTCCTGAAGGACTCAAGGCGGCTCACAGCCATAAAACAAACAACAACAATTTAAAAACAGTAGATAATAAAAGACAATAAAATTTAGCTATACATAAAAACAATTAAAACAGTCAGCCATAGCCTGCTTGTTGAAATAGCACGTCTTCAAGTCGCGGTGGAAGGAGCTCTATGGGTAATTCATTCCAAAGGGTCGGCGCGCCCACAGAGAAAGCTTTCCCCCTGGGGGCCGCCAGCTGACATTGTCTGGCTGACGGCACCCTGAGGATGCCAACTCTGTGGGAGCGCACTGGGTGCTGGGAGGATGCCATTGGCAGAAGGTGGTCCTGCAGATACCTCGGGCCTGAGCCATGTAGGGCTTTAAAGGTTAACACCAGCACCTTGAAGCACACATGGAGGACAACCAGAAGCAGTGCAGCTCACACAGGAGCGGTGTAACATGGGAGTAATGAGGTACTCCCATAACAACCCGCGCGGCCGCATTCTGGACCAGTTGGAGCCTCCGAGCGCTCTTCAAGGGCAGCCCCATGTAGAGAGCATTGCAGTAGTCCAGTCTAGAGGTAACGAGGGCGTGATTGACCGTGCATAGGGCATCTCAGTCCAGGAAAGGGCCAGTCAAATGTTCAGGTTGATCCAGTTAATAAATAACCCCAGGCTACGAAAGTATTGTTTTTTATTTTCAATTTTACCTTACCAGTATTAAACCAATATGGTCCTGTTATTTGTTTGTAAAGTAAATCAGCATATGACTTGAGAAGTCACAGCATAGGCTTAGCTTGGTCTAGTTGGAGGCTGTATACTTGAAGCAACCTCCACTAGCAAGGAATATTCACTGACTCAGTCAAATTTCTTGGTAGGCAGCACTGCCAACCAAAGTTCTTACTGTTTTAAAGATACTTGTTTGTTAAAATTTAAATGTTTTTAATGGTGTAAGAGGCCCACAGTTGTTTTGTTACAAGACTGGTGGCAAATAGGTTCAATAAATAAATAAATAATTTTGTAAATTTGAGGTGCAGAAATTATTAAACGAAGGGGGGAAAGACACACTGAGCTTCCTATCTCCACCCTATGAAGTAATAATGCATTGAAAATAACTTGGAAACACAAATAATAGCAAGAGCACTTGGACTCATGTATCACTTCATAGTAATCACATTATTAGACTTTCCCTTTTTAAATCAGCTGTTTTCACAATGCAGCAATAAAAATCAGCACCTTATCCATCTTAAATGGAGTTACTCAATCAGTGGAATAAGTGATCCTAATTACTCCACTATCCTGACAACTAAATAAACACTGGTCTTTCCACCACATTATCCCAGTGCACCTCATTCGTTACTTCTGAGCTATTAAAAAAATCTAGTATAGGAAGCCTAAGACTACAAGTTTGCAATCAGCTGTGGCTTCTGTTACTTCTGATAGCTTCAATTCAAGATAACATGAACTTCAATTCACAAAAAACTCAGGTCATGGTAACTGAGTTCTTTGTTGTGTTTGCTGCAGTGTTTCTCTAGAATAGCCTTTCTCAATGTGGTTCAGGAGCTCCTTGAGAGATCACGGCACCTGTGATAGAGAAATTTTATGTTTTTCAAAGACCAAAATAAAAATAAATGAAAATAAGCATCAGACTTTTATTATTCAGTTAGGTGCGTAATTTTTAAGCACTGTTGAAGATAGCCATCATTTATTATATCACAAGACATCAACATAAACCTTTCAAACTGTTTGACTGCAAAATTTTCTAAAACAGAACTGATCTCATCCTGCAATCTGTACAGTTCAAAAATAAAGCTATGGCCTTTAATATTGCCCTTTAAAGCCCTACTGTATTCAAAGATAAAATTCAAAAAACACTGAGGGCACCTTACAAACCTTTCTTCTTGTCCTGCCCTCCATTTTTATTGTATCTGCACAACAATTCTGCAAGGTAGCGAAATCTATGGAACAACGACTCTTGGCCTAAGCTCAATAATAAGGTTAGAAATTCAGTTGTCCTCATTCCTCATTCTGCAATCCAACCACAAAATCACTCCAGTCCACATGTCGTTTTACCCCATAAAAGCAATGACCCTATAGTGTTCAACAATTGTAATGCACATCCCAGTTCTACCACTGTTGGCTAAAAATGTTCACAAAGCCTATTTAGAAAAAAAAAGTTGGCTAAAAATAAAGCATTATGAAGCACCAAGAGACAAAGCCTTTCTATTATGCAGAATCAGAGTAATAATTTTATGGAGGAAGAAAGGATTGTAAGAGGTTTTTATGACAAGCGATCAAAGCAATGATGTCAATTCTTTGACACTTTGGTTTCAGCACTGTTATTATGTAAGTGTAGCTCATGCCTAGTTTATGAATCAGCAACATTTGGCATGCCTCCTCCTCAGTTCATCTGCTAAAGCTTCTATTTCATGACCTCATGTTAGCAAGTTCTGTTTAGGTTAATAGAGTCAGGTCCTTTGGCTAACTCCCTTCATAATTCTTCATCCATCCTAGCTGAATTTGACCAAATATCTTTCACTGTTGTTGCAGCAATAAATGACACTTCTATCCCTTTATTCAACATAATCAACCTCTCAGTATTTTGAGATGTACATTGTTAATATAATTCAAGATAGAAATATGAAACATCCAAAGAGTGTTTGACATCTGGCACACTTACTCAATTAATTACTGCACTGAATTAATTAATCTGTTGGCTCCCCAGAGCCAACCACCACTCATTTAAACTCAGGCATGTAATACTTCTTAGAATATAAACCAATTTACGGAGGTACACAGTGTTTAAATTTTATTAAAGACTGAGTAAAGGGAAAACTTAAATGATTTCTGTACAATGAAAATATGCTAAATTGTAACCACCTTGTTCAGTATCAAATGCTTCAATGAAAGATAGCAAATTTTGAGATGTACCAAACCCCTATCAATCATAGCAATAGCACTTAGACTTATATACTGCTTCATGGTGCTTTTACAGCCCTCTTTAAGCAGTTTACAGAGTTAGCACATTGCTCCCAACAATCTGGGTCCTCATTTGACCCACCTCGGAAGGATGGAAGGCTGAGTCAACCTTGAGCCGGTGAGATTCGA
>JANHFM010004541.1:83175-100113 GCA_032468115.1 Grayia smithii
AGGGGAGGGAAGAGGGGTGGAGCGGTGGAGGGGTGGGGTAGGGGTTTTGTTGTAAAATTCTGTAAAACTTTTTTAATAAAAAAAAAAGATCAGACAGGTGTTCTCTTACCATTTTTTTTTTTGCTTATTTTAACTTTTATTTCTAGTCTCCCTTTTACAGTTATGTTTTTGGTAGGTTAGGCTATAGTTTCTTTTTGCGTGAAGATCGATGCAAAGAATAGGTTAAGTAGCTCTGCTTTCTCTGTGCTGCCTGTTACTTCTTTGCTGTCTTCTCCATTTAGTGGACTGAGTGTTTCCTTGATTTTTTTCTTGTTATTTATATATTGGAAGAAACTTTATTATCCTTGACTTTTGTTGCAAGTCTTTGTTCATTCTGAGCCTTTGCTTCCTGACTTTGTCTTTGCAGATTCTCACTATCTGCTGATATTCTGCCTTAGTTGTATGTCCCTCTTTCCATTTTTTGTATTTGTCCTTATTTTTCTTTCAATTTGTCAGAGAGATCTTTGTTTATGCTTTTCATCTAAGGAATATTTCCCAAATTCTCTCTGAGTTTGTTAAAATCAGCTCTTTTAAAATCTAAGACTCTGGTATCATTATGTTCTATTGCTTGTGTTTATGGTATGTTGAATTCTAATATGAAATGGTCACTCTTACCCAAGGTTCCTGCAGTTTCAACTCCCTCTATCACTTCTCTGTTTGTACAAATTAAGTCCAGTATGGCTGTCCCTCTAGTTCTCTCCTCTGCCTTTTGGATAACAAAGTTGTCAGGTTGGTTAGGAACCTATTTGATTTCTCACTTGGTGCGGAATTAGTTTTCCAATTGATGTCAGGGTAATTGAAGTCCCCCATTACTACTGTGTGTTTCCTACATATATTTTTAGTTAGTTGGCAAAAAATAAATCTGTTATTACTGCTTGATTGGGTGGTCTGTGTCTGTAGTATACACATATCGCAATGTCATTCTTTTTTTCTTTTATACTGACCCGTATGCATTCTAGGTGGTTTTCCTCTTTGGTTCTGTGCATTCTGTAGCAATGTAGTGGTCCTTTACATACAGTACAACTCCACCTCTTCTTTTATGGGGGGTTTTTTGAGCAGTTTGTATCCTTCTTTCAATATGTTCCAGTCATGGGTTTTGTCCCACCAAGTTTCTGTTATTCCAAATATATCATACCTACCTTCATGTATTAATAGTTCAAGTTCATCCTGTTTGTGCATCTGTGTATAGGCATTTGAGGTTTTTATGTCTAACTCTGGGTATGCTTCCTATGTCTCCTATCTGGTATTTGAGTTTGTGTTCCTTGCTATCCTTCCTTACCTCATTATTTGACTTGTTTTCTATGGGGTTTTGTTTGGAATTAACTCCTGGAGATTGGTCACCCTCCCACCCCTCCATTTTAGTTCAAAGCCCTCCTGAAAAGTTGAGCCAGTTGTTTTCCAAAAACTATTTTTCCCAGTCTTTGTGAGGTGCAGCCCATCCCTTGCCAAAAGCCCAATATGAAGGTAGTGCAGACCATGGTCCAGGAATCCAAAGGTGTTTTTTTTTGGCAACACCAACCCTTTAGCCAGTGGTTCACTTTTAGAATCCTTTGTTCTCTTACCCAATGTTGACCTTTTGTTGGCAGTACAGATGAAAAAATTACTTGTACCCCTAACTCCTTAACTTTCTTGTCTAGCTGCTCATAATCACTCAATATTGTCTTCAAGTCCTTTTTTGTGTCATTTGTCCACACATGTAGCAATGAAAAGGGTAGTAATCTGTGAGCCTAATTATTTTGGTTAGGTTATCAGCCACATCCTTGATTTTTGCTCCAGGGAGATAAAATACTTCCCTAGATTGTATGTCTGGTCTGCAGATAGCTGGTTCTATTCCTTTGAGAATAGAATCTCCTATAACCACACTTGCCTTCCTTTTTTAATGGGTGCCATCTGGGGTACTTTTCTGTTTATCCCAGGTGAGTTTGCTAATGTAACTTTTTTAGGGATATTTGATGATATCTCTTTTCTAAGTGTTTGCATGATTTTTTGGGGGGAGATGGTGGGTCTGAGTATTTTCAACTAGGGATAGAGATCAGTTGTTCAGTTTAATGGGGCTGTTTCTGATTGGGGTAGATTGGGCAGCAGGGGTTTGTTAGAGGTGTGCTGCTTCTTTCTTTGATTATTGTGTTTCCTTCTATGTTGACATACCTCCATTTGTTTTCCTCCAGGGGTTTATCAGCAGGGTTAAATCCTCTAGGAGTTATTCATTATTTGGTTCAATTTGGGCATAGCTTTCTTGCATAGGTTGGAGTTTGGCTACAGCTGGCTCTAGATCTCTTACTTTTTCCTCTAATAGTTCATATAGCTTACATTTAATACATGTATAATTTGGCTGTTCTTTGGACATAAGCACATACATGGAACATGCATTGTATACCACAATAGTATCAGTCACTTGTTCTATGAATTTATTTCTTTTTGCTGGTTCTTTTAAGGGTAAAAGGTTTTGTATCTTGTTTTTCTATCCCTTTTTCTGCCTTTTTATGCTTGGTTTTATACCTTGTTATATATTTTACGTGCCCTAACCCCTTGCTGGGAGGGTACACCAGACAGGGAAATGCCAACAATGTCTGGGATTGGGAGAAGAACATCTCCTTTGGCATGCTGTGCACATGCGCGTACACACACACACACACACACACACACAAACACACCCCATTCCAAGCTTGGAGACTTTTATCCACATCTGAGCTTACAAGCTACCAATCATGCCTAGGCTTGGGGAGAAGGCCATCTCCTTTCTATGTGGATAAAAGTTCCCAAACTTGGAATGCGTGTATGTGTATGAGTGCATGCACTTGGCTGCCAGCAGTTTGGGGAGGCAAGGAGTTTGCAGGGCATCCTACATGAAGTTAGCAAGTATGACTTGTTCCATCCCGACCCAGCCATCCCAAGTCAGCCACATCCAGGTAGCGGCATCAAGCGGGTCACACCTAGGCAGTCAGCCACACCCACCCAGTTGGCCATGCCTACCTGGCCCCCAAGGTCAACCACAGCCCTGATGCGGCCCTCAATGAAATAGAGTTTGACACCCCTGTTTTAGAGTGAGATGGCATCACATTGAATAAAATGAATATCCCTAAAGATAAAGAAAAAGATTCAATACTGGAGTGAGAGACTCAGATAAAAGAGGAGGTTTGACAATGAGTTTGAGCATAGTTTAAAAAATAACATACTCAGAAGTGGAGACATAAAATGTACAATCCAAAATAATAACCATATTAAATAGCTTATACAGTCATAAAATAATTAATTTTTTTTGTTTGGTTTAGTTCAAATTTCATAAAAGTACCACATTAGCTTTTTCCATTAAAATGTTAAAATGTATTATAAATAAACATAAAATAACAATTCTATCAAAAAGTTTTTAAAATCTTTCTTACCAAATAGGGACAATAGCTTGCCACTTGTGCAGCAAGGACAAGGCCATCATGAAGATCTCTATCGAAGTTAACTATCCATCTTTTTGGAGGTATGTCCCCTATTTAAATGAGATTTTAGAATTTCACAATATAAAATTTGTGGACTTATCAAAATGCTGTGTTTGTTCTTTATGGGAAATGCAACATATCTGGTAAACCTGACTCTTCTTACAACTATTAAAAATTATCACTCTTTTACTAAATTATATTATGAGGCTTTCAACTTCTCTATAAATTTGCTAGACAAGGATCATACTTTTGCAAGGTGAGGCAGAAATGTTTTTTTTTCTTTTTCATTAGATACGCTAAGAGAAACAGGGAGCAATTTCCTTTCTTGCTGCTTCTGGCAGTTTGGAATGTAGCTAATTTTCTAATTTAGATTGCAGCTCCCAGACACTCTGATACCAGAGTGTGCTCTTTCTTCTTAGGAACTGGTCCCAAATCCCAATGTAGGACACCTGCCCAAAATCTTACTAGTTGCTTGAGAATGGAGCAGAAGAGGTACAACATCCTGGGGGATTAAGTCACTTCCAAGAGAATAACTTCATAGGGACTATGATCAACACATTGCTTTGTTTTCTTATAGTTAGTACTTTTAGCCACAGAACAGCATAAACTAACCTAAAACTGTAAAATTTTACAACCTTCCAGACCATCTCTATAGACTATGAGGAATATAGATAAAGGATTAAAATTAATAACACAGAAACAAGGAAAAGTCTACAAAGAATTTAAAGATGAATTATATTAATGCTAAAATATATTTAGTATGTTTTAATATTGGTGTATTACGTAGCTAAATATTGTTATAAAGATAATTAAATTGTATACATTAGATCTAAAATATGAAAAAGATAAAATGTTTTATGCAAATCAAGCAAAACAAAACAAAAACAATAGAATATAGGCAGTGGTGGGATTCAAGTAATTTTAACAACCGGTTCTCTGCCCTAATGATTTCTTCCAACAACCAGTTTGCCAAACTGCTCAGAAAGTTAACAATCAGTTCTCCTGAAGTGGTGCAAACTGGCTGAATCCCACCACTGAATATAGGTCACAATGAGTCCAATGGGTTGGTCATGTTAAGGATCCTATCAGCCAAGGAATGTCAGCTGGCAGAGACTAGGAGACATGCTCTCTCCACCATGACTCTGCCCTCTGGAACAGAAATTAGGATGACTCCAATCGTACTGGCCTTTCATAATCCCTTGAAGACTTGGTTATATGTGTGGATCTGAGATCCTGAGTGTGCAAAAGGTTCTATTTCCTGGTTATATTGATATCTATGTTGAAAATCTTCTCCAGCTGCTACATTTAAAGATGTTTTCAGTCATCGTGGTCATGGCTACCCCAAAAATGCTTTTAAAAAGACAACTGGACTTCCTTGATTTTTCATGAAGACATTTTACTTTTCATCTGAAAGCTGCTTCAGTTCTAACTAATTGGTGGTGAATGGAAGGATTTATACCCTTTAAGCAGTCAGTGGTTAGCACTCTGAGAGGTGTTAAAACCACCTGGGGGTTAAACTGTGTCTTCAGAGTCACCTGAATCAGAGTGCAAACAAGTGTGGAACATTCTGGGATTGTTGAAAGGATTGCCTGCCATATATATATTTATTTTTTATTTATATTGTAATTGTTTTAATTATTTATGATTGTTCACTGCCCACAATCACATTTCTGAAATGGGCTAATGCTGTATAGACATTAAATAAATAATTAAATAAAATAAATGACTACAAATTACCAAGTACATAGCAATCAACAACACAACTATGCAAATGTGCACAGATTTTGTTGCATCTAATTAACTTTTTTCAAGCTCCTGCCCAAATGTAGCAACCTTGCATATCATAAAATAATTATCATTAGAGACTAGTGAGAAAATATAAATTGGTATGCACAATCTGGCAGTGATAAAAGTATTGAGAAATCAGAGTTTGAATGATTCTATAAAATGAACAATAGAAAGAGATATGTTCAATAGTTTCACTGTTCATTGAGCCATAGGAACAAGCTACATTTTCTATATACTGTACAGGCTTACTGGGAGGGCAACAAACAGATTCTTGGTTGTATCACAGAATGCTTATATAGCATTGAGGTCAGTAAAAGAGAAATACAAAATGGTCTGGGAGAAAATAGCAAAGCAGTAGGGGAATATAGGGTGGGAAACTGCAACTTGCCATTACAGGGAAAGGGAGAGGGCTGATGGCGCCTCTTCATTTCAGACTATAGTTTAACTCAAGAAGGTTGACCATTGACCATAACATCTCCAATGTAATTTTCCTGAACTTTAATGGCAGAGATGTCAGAATTTAATTTTAGATGAAAATGCTGTCCTGGAACATGTCACAGAGACCTTACTGAAATAGGGGAGACAGTTTTATTTCTGCAAACTCTGTCTGTAAAGTTACTTTCATAGTACGGTGCTTTAGAATAAAGGGTACTAAGTACAGTATATAGGAATTCAACTCAAACAGTCTATCTCCGTGATGGCGAACCTATGGCACACGTGTCTGAAGTGGCATATGGAGCCATGTTGCCTGGCACACCAGCCATCGCCCCAGCCCAGCTCCACTGTGCAAGCATGCGCACCTCTCATGGGCCAGCTGGTCTTCAGGACTCTGCTGCACATGAGTGGGGGTGGGGCATATGTGGGGATGCACGTGTGCATGCACAGGGGCAGGGCACATGCGCAGGAGCACTTGCATTGCATTTTGGGGGTTCACGTGCACACCTCCCATGCCCCATTTTGGGGCTGGAAGGGCTCCTGCACCAACCTGGAAGCCAAAACAGGGTGTGGGATTACAGGACACATGCTGTATTCCATTATATAAAACTGTATTCTATTATGTAAACAAAATAACATTTTCTATTTACTGATGAATAGCTAGGTTGACTAGCTTTACCTCTGCTTCAGTGTGTGCTTTTTAAAATCTCAAGAATTACTTGCTCTTTTTATGAATATATAATTAGGAAATCTATTAATTAAAATTCCCTATATGTCTTGACTGACAATTGTTATGTGTTTCAATATCAATATAGCTCGTCACTCAGAATATTTATCAACTAACAGTGCATAAGCAGGGGATTCATGGCTAATATTTTAATGAATTAAAAAGTAACCCAATTTATAAGTATAACTTTGGACATTTTTCATATTTAAAGTAATTCTATCTTGTACATCTAGATGTTAGATCTAAATGTACTTTACCTATTCACTTTTTATCTATGTATATTAAAGTATCTTAGTGAACTGTAAAAATATATACTAAAAATACAAAATGGCATGGCTATTAACAATTCAATCCTATTAAAAGTAGTCAATTGTAAAGTCAATATATAGCATCCAGTTATCTGCCTTGTAATTTGTTACTATTGTTTCTGTTATTATTATTTTACAAAAATTGTATTTATAGTATTTCTGACTAATATCTACTATATTAGGATCCAGAATCAACTTTTTAAAATTACATGTGCTTTCATGAATCTTGAATTTCTGTTTGTGCAAGTCCAGAGGATTTCTTTCAAAATGTTTTTTAAGGTATACATACAATCATGCTATATGTATATCAGTGGTGGGTTGCTCCCGGTTCAGGCCAGCTCGTGCGAATAGGTAGCGGTGACGCTGTAACGTCACCGAACTGGTTCTATGCAACCGGGACCTGGCCCCACCCGCGCGCCCGTACTTACGGTGTCTGCGTGGAGCGTGCTTTGCGCGCTCATGTGCATGCGCAGATTGCTCTTTTTGAGTTTTTTTGTCAAAAAAAGCTTCTGCACATGCGCAGGAGTACCCATTTGGTGCATGCTTGCACAAAGCACGCGCTTGCATGAAGCGTGCGTGCGTGCCAAATGCACGCTCTGTGTCCTCCGATAACGCGCGAAGCGCGTGCACCCTTAGAACCGGTAGTAAAGATAAGTAGAACCCACCCCTGATGTATATGTACACTATATGTTTGTATCATGAGCCATTTAATATATCTCCTTTAAATAAACAAAAATATATTTCAAATAATTCAAATATAAGAATATTTATTTGCATGTTATTTTAAATATTAATGCTTATCAAATTGAAATTCTGTATTGCATCTGCAATCAAGACCCAAAAAATTGTTTTATCATTATGGTTACCATATTTGGCTACTTTGTGCTATAATAAGAGTGCCTTTCTCTTGTGATCCCTGATCACAAGCCTTCATAGTCATTTCATCCTGATCTGTTAGACTTTGAAAGAAACCTATCACCTTAAAAATGGTGGACTTTTTTTCTTTATCTCAGACACTATGGACAAGAGTTCTGCTAGTTTCCCCTTGGAGCCTATCTGACAAAAAGAATTATAAAATGTGGTCCTTTCTTCCTGCACCTCCCAACAACAATCTAACAATGGATGGAAGTTATTAAAACAAGGGAGGGTCAAGGGGCAACAGCTGTAAAAAAAGTGTGTCAATGGAAATTTTGTTCAGAGAATAAATTATATTTCTGAGCTTTTTAATGCAGTATATTTGAGAAAATTATAATAATGTATACCAACTGTAAAATTGTAAAACTGCAATAGGAAATTATAGCAATAATATGAGATGCTCTCCTTTCTTGTACAGCAGAAAAAAAAATCTACAAACACGGTTAACAAATTCAATGATTTCCCCACTTTTCTTACCGTTTTTCCACACAATTTTTCGTGTCTTCTCAAAATGTTTGTTCATCCAAATAAGAAGAATTATTTCAGATGAAGAATATATATTACTTGACAAAAGATAGATGCTTGTTTTTGGAAGGTGTTCTGTGTCTTCTGCATTGGTCTGGCTAGTGTCCTGAAGGACAGAGACTCGCTGGAGAATCAGAATCTGAAACAACAAGCTATACTGCTTTTTACCAAAAACTAGTTGTACATATGTAAAATCCTACTAAATGAACTTTAATATTGTAATCTTTCTACTTATGCAGCAGTTGAATTTTATAACTAGTAATGCTACTATAAAAACATTTACATTTCATATTTACTTTTGCTGAATGCCACACACAGTTCCTATCAGTGTTAGAAACAAACCCAGGTAAATGAAAACTCATGTTTTTGAAAGAGAAAATTGATTCTTTTCTGCAATAGTGATCCAATACAATGTACAAACTATGTCCACTAGAGGTATAATTTTTCCACTCTTATCTGGGGCCAAAAATCCCAGTGATTTCAATGGTTGAATGGTAGTACTATTATAAGATGGACCTTGCATTGTTTACAGCAAATTCCATTCCTCTTCCCCCACAACCCAGTTAGAGTAAGCCAAACTTTTATCACTGCCTTTCAATGTTTCAATATTGGATTAAAGATGAGGGGCTACCAAATCTGAGCTGTGGAAATCTAGGTAACCACTAAAAGGTAAAGGTTCCCCTCGCACATATGTGCTAGTCATTCCCGACTCTAGAGGGCGGTCTCATCTCTGTTTCAAAGCTAAAGAGCCAGCGCTGTCCAAAGACGTCTCTGTGGTCATGTGGCCGGCATGACTAAACGCCAAAGGCGCACAGAACGCTGTTACCTTCCCACCAAAGGTGCTCCCTATTTTTCTACTTGCATTTTTTACGTGCTTTCAAACTGCTAGGTTGGCAGAAGCTGGGATAACTAATGGAAGCTCACCCCGTTACGCTACACTCGGGATTCGAACCACTGAACTGCCGACCTTTTGATCGACAAGCTCAGCATCTTAGCCACTGTGTCCCTATAAAGTAACCACCAGATGGCAACAAACACTTTTTCTGTATCTTTCTGTTGCTATCTAGTGGACATATAAATCAATACACGAAGTACAGAAATGTCTCAAATTAAGTAAATATTTTTAAGATCAGTTATATATTATGGTGAGTGAGATTTATATCAGAATATTGCAATACATTATCCATCTCAGCACTCCTGACTCAGTATTCCAGCCATCTTGAAGAATTATTCTTTCTTGTTTAGTTCCCAAACTCACAGTACTTTTTAGATTTCATTTTTATATTTATTTTCAGGCAATTACCAACTACAAATTACCAACTCCAAAACCTATAACTCCAAGACCCTATAATTTTGTGTCTATAGCAAATAGACTAAATTCTACTTCCACCCTTTTCATCATTTTCTTTGTAGTTTGTATTTTGAAAATATTTTTTTCTCTCCGAGCTTAATTGTTTGCTTGCAGACATTTCATTACCCAACTAAATTATGATAGTGAGTATAGCTTATACTCCCTTTATATAGAGAGGAACTTCACCTGCCAGTTTTGGTGAGGATGCAGTATTCTTTTTTACTTAATTGTTAATTGATTGCCTGTTGTTAATCCAAGTTCATTTTGTCTCTTTTGAATGGTGTGTAAATGTGATTTATGTAACTTCCAGAAATTTCCAGACTTTCAAACTTCCAGAAATTCAATAGCATCTCTGAATTTAATCTAGTCTAGGATGTTCAGGTTCCCACTTGAAACTATGATCTGTCCATGTGTTGTAAGATTAATGAATTTTCATCATGTCTTCTGACTGCTAGTTGGCATTCAGACTGCCTGTCCTACAAAGTAGCTCTTACAGTCCTTACATTTATATTGTAAATAACTCCTGTTTTTTTTCTTCTTGGGCTACTGGGTCTTTTGGATAATCTATAATAAAATATTTTGGAGAGCTTAGTTGATTTGTATGTCACACTGATGAGTGCAGTTATAATAGTTTGTCAGTTGTTTCTGAGATGTTTTTTAAATATGGGAGTGTTAACCTTTCCATAGCTTTTGCTTGTTGTGCTGTAGTAGACTGAATGGTCAGACAATTTTTGATAAAGAAGCACTGGAATCCATCCTGTTGGATGAACTTGTATAGGTGGTCTGGTGTTCTGGGGCGCTGTAGAGTGTTTGTACCCGTCTGAATAATGTTCTTACACAGCACCTCTTGTGACAGTTTTTTTAAAAATCAGATAGGATGTCTTTTTCAATCTTTCAGAGACTTCACTAAAGATTTTAAGTGTCCAGATTCAGTCTACATTCTTCAGCGGGAATCTTATTTTTCTTTAAGTACCAAATTGCTTTTAAGTTGTCCAATCAATTTTCAGATTGATGTATATGATAATGTGAAGTTAATTTTTAGTTACTATTTATGCAGTATGTGCCTTGCCCAAATTCATAGACCCAAATACATATTTACATATATAAATAAAATGATTACACTTTATTTTGCATGGTCATAATTATAGCTAAAACAAGCAATGGTTTTACATTATGTCAATCAAGTTTGTGTGAATAAAGACTTATTCATCTCACCTTGTATATTTGAATTAGTACATCTGTCCAGGCTCGCTGACTCACAGCCTCAAAGGTAGAGTCATCCAAAACATAAATATAACTCTCATCTTCATCAGATTTTTGAATCTTTAAATAAAGACAAAATAATTCTGATTTACATTTTGGTTTACTTTCATCATCTACCACAATGAACTAATATTAACTATTATCTGAAATAAAATTATTATTAAGATGTTCTGCATATTTAGGTGGCATTGAGGTGTAATAAATTACCCAGTAATAGTAATAAATCTGTGGATGCAGAAAATGCTGTGTTCAAAATTCTATCTAAGAATATAAAATGGTATTACAGTCATACCAATATTTATTTGGTAACTTGATCTGCTTTCAAATAAATATGATTCAGTGAACTTAGATTTACATGCAGGAAATAGAGGGGAAAAGCATGTTCTATTTCCAGCAAACATCCTTTACAAATCTGTACATTTTCTTCTTGATGTAAGTTTCATTGAAGCACTACAAGCTGGCTATAGCTTGTAAATAACTCACAACAAAATAAAAAGTTGTAGATTTACATATTATACTATTATTCATACAACCCAAGGAAAGAAATCTTTTGAATTATTACAGTATATTAACATTAAAAATACGAATGCTAGGTAAATTACCTTCAGCATAAGCTGTAAATGGGACCATATCGTATAATCTTCAAAGTCAAGAAGAAATTGAGGCATAATGTGGGAAAGAGACGCTCCTTGACTTCTAAAGTCAACATCAAAGCAAAATAAAAAAATAAAAACAATGCAAAATATTGGAAAAGAATTACTAACTTCAAGAGGTTTTACCCATAGCCATAAATTTGAAATGATATCCTCCAAAAGAAACACTTAACAGATTACTTTTTCTCACAAGAATGTTTGTCCCTCTGAATAGAGAAGTAGACTATTGCAGGATTTTACAACCAAAGAATAGGAATCCTAAGAATACTTCGGAATAAAAATCATTGAACTCAATAGAATTTTCTACAGGATAACTATACTTAGGTTTATGATTGCAAAATGCAACATGAATGCTTGTTGAGCTTTTTGCAAACAGCTATTTTCTTTTTTTCTTTTCCATCCCAAATTGTAACTCCCTTTCTCATCTCTTCCCGGTTCTGTCCCTTTTCCCTTCATTTTATCACCTTCTTATTTACTGCATTTGATGGAAGGGAGGAAATGAGGGTTAATATATATACTTTCACATGCTTTATTAATTTTACAAATTAGATAATTAAAACTATTTGCCTGTGATATAAGTTAACACCTTTTAATTGAATTAATATTTATTTTCTGTTTTTGCCCTTACCTTGTTCATTTATGGAATGTGGCCTCTGGGCAGTGTATCTATAATATATATGTCATTTATTGTGGTTTTTGAGGGCAGTCTTAAAATTAAAATTTCAGAGTATAAGACACCTTCCCCCCCAAAAAAAGAGGGTGAAAATCAGGGTGCGTCTTATACTCCGAATGTAGCCCTGCCCAGCCTCTCAAACGGAGATTTCAGAGGCTGAAAAAAAAGCCTCCAAAAGAAACTTCAGCAAAAAAGCCTCCGAAAGAAGCTTCAGAAAAAAAGCTTTTGAAAGAAGCTTCAGAAAAAAAAGCCTCCAAAAGAAGCTTCAGAAAAAAAGCCTCCAAAAGAAGCTTCAGGAAAAAAAGCCTCAGAGGCTTTTTTTCTGAAGCTGTGTTTCAGAGGCTTTCAGAAGCAGAAAAAAAAAAGTTTTTTCTGAAACTGAGTTTCAGAAGTTCAGAGGCAGAAAAAAAAGCAAGACACAAAGCTCATAATCAAGGAACCTGTTGCTAAAATTCACCTCTGAGAACAGCTGATTGGGGGTATTCCGTGAGGCAGATCTACCCCAATCAGCTTTTTTCTTATTTTCCTCCCCAAAAACTAAGGTGCATCTTATACTCTGGTGTGTCTTATACTCTGAAAAATACGGGTAATATCATTTTTTTTCAGAATGGTCTAGTATATTAGTACTTCAGTAAATATGTACAGATCTGGAAAACTTTTGAAACTACATGCAAATCATACTAGTATATAATCACAAAGCACATACTTGAGAAAAGTGATCATTGTAGAATGTTGCCAGTGAAGCTGCACCACTCGTTGAATGGGATCAAAAGGCAAAACTTGACTTGAACTAATTCCAGGCAATAATTGTCCACTTAAATGAATCAACATGTCATAAATTGTCTTGGTATCCTTACCAAGATTTAGCTTAAGTTTTTCATCTGATGAAGTCATTTGAATTTTACAAATATCACTAGATAGAGGATAGAAAAAAAATCTGTTTTATTATTAAAAGTAAGGTAAGTTAAAGAACCTCCTATTGAATTATTTTATGGTACAGGTAGAGTCCTTGACTAATGAACAAAATTGAGGCCAATATTTCTGTTGCTAAGTGAAACATTACTTAAGTGAATTTTGCCCATGAGCCGCGCTGATGCAGTGGTTAGAGTACAGTACTGCTGATCATTGGCTGCCAGCAGTTTGCCAGATCAAATCTCACCAACCTCAAGGTTGACTCAGCCTTCCATCCTTCCAAGATCAGTAAAATGAGGATCCAAACTGTTGGGGGCAATATGCTGACTCTGTAAAACTGCTTAGAGCGGGCTGTAAAGCACTGTGAAGCGGTATATAAGTATTGCTATTGATATTTTTTTACCTTTCTTCCCACAGTCATTGAGTGAATTACTGTAGTTGTTAAGTTAGTCACACAGCTGTTAAGTGAATCTGGCTTCCCTATTGACTTTGTTTGTCAGAAGGTCTCAAAAAGCGATCACATGACCCTGGGACACTACAACCTAAGTATGAGTCATTTACTAAGTATCTGAATTTTGATCATGTGACCATGGCGATGCTCCAACAGTCATTAGTATGAAAAACGGTTGTCACTTATTTCAGTACCATTGTAACTTTGTACAGTAACTAAATGAACTGTTGTAAGTTGAGGACTAGCTGTATTTATTATTTGATATGCTGTCTGATTACCAACAAGTCTAGATAGAGTAACAACTAAACAAGAACAACTGATGTAATAATAAATAAAAAATAAAAGGTGGCAGGAAGAAGCCCAAAAAGAAGCAAGCAAGAGGGCTTCACACCCCCCCCCCAAAGGTCTGGGCAAAGACTCAGATCTTCAAGGAAGGCCTTCTAAACAACAATGGGAAGGTGTGCAGATTTCAGGGAGAACATCATTCCTCAGGGTGGGTACTGCTATAGAGAAGGTACCCTTCTGGGGTCCTAATACAGGATGTATTTTATGTGAAGGAACCTAGTGCACATCAACTATATTCTACTATATGGAATCTGTTATAAAAACAGTGATAGAAAGGCTTAAAAAATCAATAAACTATTGATGAAAGCATAATTTTTCTGCTTTATTTTTCACTATGGAGAATTCACATGTAAGATTTAATATATATATATATATATATATACTGTATATAATAGTTAACATGCTGTTTGGTAATACAGACTTCTTTGACAAGTAACTAATAATTGTCAGGGTTCCAAATAACAGCCCAGATGAAATCAAAACTCCAAGGCCCGAGGTTTCCTCAAAGTATAGATTTATTAGGCATGTCATATTGGCACAACTGGTGAAAACCTGATTCTGAAACTCCCAGATTTTCCCCACCAAAATCAAAATCCAAAGTTCTTCCCCCTACTACACACAACCATCACATGCCCCAATAAGGTCACAGTCCCAAACCCGTCTATGCCCCACCAGGTGCTGGTGAGTGTCCTTGGCTCCCAGATGAAAGAATGTTACTATGGCTACATATTTCCTCAGTTATCTCTACTCCTCCCTCCCTTTCCCACAGCTCTATCCAGCCTCGCTGTGGCAATCCTGAAGACATTCCAAGATAGTTCCAGGGTTGACAGGCTGCCACTCCTCAAGTGAAAAGGACACCCTGCAAAAGGGAAAAAAAACCCATAGAAAATTAAACTAACCCTGCTTCAATCTCCCCGACCTCCCCCCATTGGCTGTTTGGGCTTGTCGTAAAACTGCTTGACTAATCTGTCAGCTTTCACATCCCAACTTTTCACCCAAGTGGCATCAGACATGGGATAGCCTTTCCAGTGGACCAAGTACTGTAGTTGACCCCAATGCAGGCATGAATCCAAAATTTTCTTCACTTCATAGTGGGTCTCTCTCTGCACTACAGTAAGTCTCGGGGCTGCTCGGTCAACAGGTCTTCCCGCCGGCTTTAACAAGCTGCTATGAAAGACCGGATGCACTTTCCCTAATAAGCATGGGAATCTAAGCTGTATGGTCATAGGGTTTATCACTTTCACTATTGGAAATGGTTCCAGAAACTTAGGACCTAGTTTTCGACCCGGCCACTTCTATTTCAAATTCTTTGTTGATAGATACATTTGTCTCCAACCCAGAAAGGTGGTTGGGGAGAGTGGCACTTGTTGGCTTGCTTTTTATAGGTCCTCACTGCCTCCACCATTATTCATTTGGTATTTTCCAACCCCCTCTTTAGGGAATCCATACAGTCATTCAGGGACATGGATGATGGTAGCTCCATGGGCAGTTCTGGCTTAAGGACAAATTCCATGCCACTGGTAATCTGAAATGGGGTCAGGTCAGTGCTACTATGCATGGTGTTGTTGTAGACTACTTCCGCAAAAGGCAGCAGATCTGCCCAGTCAGACTGCTGGTAGTCCACATAGCATCTCAAGTATTGTTCCACCATGGCATTCTCTCACTCTGCTGCCCCATTTGTGCTTGGATGGAAAGCCGAGCTGAGGCCCTGGGTGGACCCTATGACCCTCAGGAACTCCTTCCAGAACTTCGCAGTAAATTGGACTCCCCTGTCAGAGATGATTCAGTGGGAGACCCCATGCAGCCTATAGATGTGTTTTATGAACCTCCTGGCCCACTTCTTGGCAGAGGGCAGACCTGTGCAAAAAGTGAAGTGGGCTTGCTTCGAGAATAAGTCAATCATGGTCCAAATGACTGTGATCCCTCCACTCTCCGGGAACTCAACTATAAAATGCATGACAATTTCCACCCAGAGACAGGTTGGTTCAGCTACTTGCTGAAGGAGCCTAGGGGGCTTCCCTGGTATCTTCTTCATGGCTGCACAGGTAGCGCAGCTATTTACATAGTCCTCCACATCTTTTTTCATTTTTGGCTGGTGCAGTCTTGAGATAACCAAAGTGTCCAGCCAATTTAGCATCTTGGCTGTGCTGTAGGACCTAGAGTCCCAGGCAGGGATATACAGTTTGGTCCCTTTCAATGCCAGTTCATCCTTGAAGGTCAAGGCATCTTTGCTGTTGTTGAACCAAGAGTCCGCAGAGAGAGCTGTCTTTACTGCCGCAGTCATCTGGTTGCCTCCGGTGGATGGCTGTCGTTGGGCTTGACCCCAGGTGGTGACTTGGGCTGCCGGCTGGAAGGTGGGAATGACAGTGTGGATAATCTCCTCTCAGTGGCTGTTGAATTGTGGCTTTCTGGACAAGGCATCAGGCAGTAGGTTCTTTCCTCCTGGGATGTATTTTAATTCAAAGTCAAACCTGACTTGCTTGGGGGAGAGTTTTCAGGGTGTTTTTAATGCCTCTAAATTTTTGTGATCAGTCCAGACTTCAAAGAGCACTTTACTCCCCTCTAAAAAGTGTCACCAGGTGAGCCCTGAGGATGATGTAAGCTTCTTTCTCCCAGACTGCCCAGTGTCCCTCAGTCTCACTGAGGTTTTTTTTGAGGTGTAGGCGCAGGGTTACAGCTGGCCCTGTAGGCGCAGGGTTGCAGCTGGCCCTGCTGCTATGGCCACATTGCTGGCATCCGCCTGGACCATGAAGGTTGCTCTGGGTCGGGGTGCTTGAGGACGGGTTCCTCCACAAATATTTTTTTAGGGTTTCAAAGGCCTGCTGACACCCTAGGACCAGCCAGTTGTTGGCTTGGCTTCAATTTGGGGGCTCCCCCGCTTTTCAAGAGTTCTGTGAGGGGGAGCGCCACTTCAGTGAAGACAGAGATGAATTGTCTATAGAAGTTGGCAAACCCAAGGAAACTCTGAAGTGGAAGTTACCAGTCTAGGACAGCTTTTACTTTTCTTTAGGACTTGATGCACTACTTTGATGTGGTCCTCTAGGGCAGTGGTTCTCAACCTTCCTAATGCTGCCACCCTTTAATACAGTTCCTCATGTTGTGGTGACCCCCAACCATAAAAT
>JANHFM010004541.1:123984-135129 GCA_032468115.1 Grayia smithii
TTTTTCTACTTGCATTTTTTATGTGCTTTCAAACTGCTAGGTTGGCAGAAGCTGGGACAAGTAACGGGAGCTCACCCAGCTACGCAGCCCTAGGGATTCAAACCGCTGAACTTTTGATCGACAAGCTCAGGGTCTTAGCCACTGAGCCACCGCATCCAGTTGTTTTACTGTCAGATATTATTTATTATCATTTCCATTGTTTACCTATAAAAATGTTCTTTTTCTTTTTAACAAATGTGCCAGTCCCTTGTCCTTTTGTGTTCTAAATGGGAAGTCAGGTTTGCGTATGATTTAGTAAAATTATCAGTTGAAAAGAGCATCAATTCAAGAGGCAGCAAAAGGATTTACCTGACTTGCGACATTACATATATATTTTTATTGGCTTGTCAGGTAGAATATGAATTCCAGGCTTGATTCTGAAAAGTGGAGAGTCCAAAAGATGAGCACACAAGCTCAAGAATACCCAAGGGTATGCTTAATAACATATATCCAGGAATCTCTGATTTATTATAGCAGGAAATTGATTTTTTTAAAAAGACATGTACAAAATATGGCTGAATTCCTAGATATTTCCTTTATAAGAAAAATCATTGATTTGTATCAAGTAATCTTTCTTAGGGGCCTTTAGTTATAGTTATGAAATGACTAATTTATTTGTCAGTTTAATTGGTTAATCTCACATATACTTGTGTGTAAACCATCTGTGGATAAGATCCTCATATTGTGAACCCAAAACTATGAACAAATGTGCTAGGTAACATCATTAGTATGAAGAAAATACAGTTTGCTGTGCTATTTATATGTAGCAGTTTGCTAATCTTGGCTTCTTTCTTATGGGGTTATAGCTACCCATATCAAGAATAAAATAGCAAATTGACTTCTGACCAGAATTATTCCTGTTGGGTATTTTACCAGAATTGTATAATAAAGGGAATACATATTTAATTTTACATGTGTTAACAGCAGCAAGAATTGTTTTTGCACAACAGTGGAAAAATGAAGAGATCCCTACAGATGAAAGTGTGATTAAAAAAACTATTAGAATGTGCAGAGATGGATAGATTAACATTAAAAATAAAGGAGAAGGAAGAAACAGAATATTTCTTAACATTGTTTTATCAATGGCTAACTAACAGACAATTGCTAATTAACAGTAGTAGGGACGCAGTGGCCCAGTGGCTAAGACGCTGAGCTTGTTGATTGAAAGGTTGGCAGTTCAGTGGTTCAAATCCCTAGTGCTGCGTAACTGGGTGAGCTCCCATTACTTGTCCCAGCTTCTGCCAACTTAGCAGTTCAAAAGGATGTAAAAATGCAAGTAGAAAAATAGGGAGCACCTTTGGTGGGAAGGTAACAGCATTCCGTGTGCCTTTGGTGTTTAGTCATGACCACATGACCACGGAAATGTCTTCGGACAGCGCTGGCTCTTCGGCTTTGAAATGGAGATGAACACCGCCCCTAGAGTCAAGAACAACTAGCACATATGTGCGAGGGGAACCTTTACCTTTAATTAATAGAAAAAGAGGTTAGAAACTAAATGTTTAAGAGAATGATTAATTATATAGCAAACGTTTTCTAGTATAGATAAGCTAATGTCAATAATATTAGGTGATCATTATTAATGATATGCATATTGTGACTACCACTTTGTTTATTGCCTTTTTGTTATTAAAAATGAATTGTACTCAGACAACACACTGTTCATATAGATATTGATGTTTGAAGAAAAATGTATCAATAATATATATACATACATACATACATACATACAAATATGTATGTATATATAAGGACTGGCAGGTAATCTATATAATATAAACAGGCAGCAAACTCCCTTCTTCCATTGGTGATGATCCCTAACCTTGTAATGACACATCTGTAAGAAAACAACCAAACTCAGATAGCAACTTTGAAATATCCTTTTTGGAATATTAAAACAATCATCAATGGTTGACATCATCAGGTAGTGTCTAAGGTCCACATTCCAATAGTTAACCTCTAAAAATATTTTTTTTCTACCACCTCCTCACCCCTTGTCCTCTCAAAGTGTGCAATAATTGACAAATAAAAGGGCAATATCCAGCTGTCTTGCTTTCCCTTTCCAGTGAGCAGTGCAAATTGGGGGTTGGGGGGGAAAGAATAGGTAAGCCTATTCAATGCTGAGTGGTGATAACCTTTCCCAAAATCTGAAACCATTATTAGTTCTAAATACATAAGTGTATAAAGATGTTATATACTATAATTTTAAAAAGCCCTATGACATTTGTATAGGTGACAAGAATAATGGGAATTTCTGAGGACAGTTGTTTTACTCATTAAAGTATGACATTAAAACTCTGTTCAAAGATCACCACGGTTGACATTAAAACTTTGTACAAAAGTCGCTAATCCACAGTTTAATTATGTGAGGCATGGAGATAAGAACTCATACGGAAGAAGATAGATTTTTGTATATGTTCCTGAGAAACAACAAATGTATCATCAAGTTTGTGGTGTCATGTTTATGTGAGTTATCTAGAAGATAGAGGTCAGGGCAGGCATACTTAGAAATGTAGAAAACAGGTCTTCATTCTTGACATTCCATTTAGTTTTGCCATAGAACCTACTCATGACCAGAATTTCAGCAGTTGTTTTACTTGAGAAATAATCTAGGTAATATGACACAAGACCATGTTTGTTACGGGTTTTCACATAGTTAACACAATGAGAGTTTCTTTTCAGCTTTTTAGACTCAGCAACGTTATATTCACAATGGCAGTTGTTTCATAAAATAAAAATCAATCCTTTACATCAGAGGTGAAATCTAAATTTTTTCTCTACCAGTTCTGTGGGCGTGGCTTGGTGGGTGTGGCAGGGGAAGGATATTGCAAAATCTCCATTCCCACTCCACTCTGGGGCCAGCCAGAGGTGGCATTTGCTGATTCTCTGAACTACTCAAAATTTCTGCTACCGGTTCTCCAGAACCTGTTAGAACCTGCTGGATTTCACCCCTGGTATCTAGATAATACAGAAATTTTCACTCATGCCCTGGTTATCTCCTGTCTGAAGTACATGCAATGAGCTCCATATGGGGCTGCCCTTGAAAAGTATTGAGAAGCTTCAGCTGGTCAGAATGCAGCCACAGGAGCAATTCTAGATGCCCCCAAAAGGGTGCATGTAACACTTTTGCTTGGAGAACTACATTGGATAGCTTGATTCCGGGTCCAATTCAAGATATTGGTTGTGATCTATAAAACCCTACATGGTACGGGCTCAGACTACCCATGGAACCATCTTCGTCCCATTACATTTGCCCATCCCGCCCAGTCAGGCAGAGAAGATATGTTGCAGATCCCATCAGTTAAAAAATTTTGACGGGTGAGGTCTAGGAAAAGAGCCTTCTCTGCCATCGCCCTCTATCCCGTAGAATATTCTTCCCCTGGCCTGGAGGTAAGGTACACCCGACTCTCCTGGCCTTCTAAAACAAGGCTCAGTGGCCTCATGTGAGAAATCAAAAGGAGCACACAGCTATGGAGATGGATGGTGCCCTGACAGCCCTCTCTTCACCTTTTAAACTATTTTTTTACATGGTTCAATCATCCTTGCCCCTTTTTAAAATCTATTTTTCATTTAAGTTTTAAAAAATTCTTATATACTATTTTTATATTTTATTGTATACCACCCACAGCCTCTCTCTGAAGGAGATGGGCAATTCAAAAATGTGAATAAATAATTCTTTATTAGACAACTGTTCTTGTCACCTGATTTGTCCATTTTATCACACTGAAAAATTATTAAAGGATGTTCTATATATACACATCTATATTTACCTCTGAGGCTTACATACCAGTTGCTTGAACTTTGCATTCTTGAATAGGTATAGTCAATGACTGAGGTCGAGGAACAACCATATGCTTTGTTGAACTAGCAGGACTTAACTTTTTTGAAGCATTTGTGGAACACTGAGCTTCATCAGCATTAATTTTTATTGGAAGAGTAAAGTCATAGGCTGCCACCTAAAGGATGAATATCAAGTTATAATTTTCTCAATGCTAGCAATATAAATTTTGAGTACCAGAAACCAGCACACCTTGTATTCTGGCAATAGTCAATTCATATTCCCAAGACACTGAGAAAGAAAAGTCACTCCATAAAGAAATGAAATTAAGATTAAAAAGATTGTAAATGTAAATATAGTTCTAAAAATTAGGAAAAAACTATTGTTTGGGGGAAAACTAAATTTGTGGCCTTTATTCTTCCAAATATTCAAAGAACTTCTTGCAATCTGACCTATATAGGAGATTTTAAGAGGAAGTATTATGAAAATTATCTCAAAAGCAAATGAATAGTATAAAGGATTATGCACTCCATGAATTGTCATTCCACATAATGAAGGAAGTTAAAGTTAATAGCACTTTAAATAGGACTTGGAAGTTTATCAGCAGATTTTGCAACAGAACTAGATTCACTGAAACTGCCACATTCTGCCTAAAGTGTTAGCGTTCAAACAATATTTGAGGACAGCCCTCAGAAAGTATGTTGCACTTTACCATTGTTGCGTTTCTAGAACTTTGGGCTTTATTCTTTTTAAGAAGTTGATTTTGTAAAGTTTTATTCTTCTGAATCTGAAATAACAGTTCAAGGTTGAATCTCAGTAGAGGAAAGAAGACAATTAAATGTAGCTAAAACACTGTACTCCTAACGTCTGCTTTTCTAACAGTAGCATCTGATTTAGTATATTGAAAATGTAAACATGCTCTTATATTAAAGAAGGACAACCTTTCTGCATTCAGCTTCAATTTGTTCATTGTCATACACCTATCCCAGCTTTCAGAAGCAAGTTACAAATAGCAATAGCAGGGCCAGTAGAGTTAAAGAAGTATAGGTTAAATATCAGTGGTATTGTGGTGATGTGTTGTACTAATTATTCGTTCTGTATTGTATTTGTGCACTGATGATACCAAACCTATAGCTTCAGATAATTTATCTTTATATACATGGATATACATCCTAATATAGTAGATCTAACATTTTCTTACTTTTGTTTCCTCCAAAAAACAAAATGGAGTGAAACTAATTCAGACCAATTGTAGAACTGAGATAATAAAAAAAGAAATCTAGCTTAGCAAAATGTCAAAAGCTACTATATGGGAAAAACACTCTATTCTCAGTGATAATTTGCTAGAAATATTAAAACAGACTCATCTGACATATATAATTAAATTTAAAAGAAGAAATAGATGAGTTACACATAAAAATATTTTATCAGTGCCCTATAACTGCACTCACTGGTAATGTAATTTTTTTTAAAAAAAATCTCTCTCTCCCTCCCTCCCTCCCTCTCTCTCTCTGCTAGATGTCATACAGAGCACATCCAAGGTTCTTCATTTCAGATCTTGCTCAATCTAACCATCACACAAGAATCATGAGAGTTCTTAATCATCACCATCCCACCACTAGGCACTTTCCTTCTGAGATTAACTATATACCATCATCTCCTGAATTGCATGCCTAACCAGGATGGCAATCGTGTCAGGAGGCTGTGAAGGACTGCATTATTCTAATTAGCTAGCAATTAACCAATTACTATAATAAATAATAATTCTCAAATTTGCTTATTTTACTCAGGATGAAAGTTAGGGCTTCAGATCTCCACCACCATTGCCTAAATTCATCTTTCTGAGGATAATTAGAATGAGGCATTGCGAAAAAAGGTGGCAGCAGGGAGGGAGGTGAAATGACCTCACACCTCAAGTTATCAATCTACTTCAGCTTTTATCAATACCTTGAGAATTGTTACTACTGGCAAAATAAAATCAGATAGATTAGCTCTATTTCTATCATCCTAGAAAAATCAGTTCTCATTTAGGAATATACATCATAGAGAGATAAAAAGAAGGGAGGGGGAACAAGACAATGTTCCTTAAGAATGAACAATGACTGACAAACTTAATAGGTGATTACCCTAAAAGGCTGTTGTTATAATTGATTTTAACTTTAAAAAAAGAGGCAAGAATACAATTTATTTTTTAAGAATCAATAATTAATTCCACTTTTCTGACTGATGAAACTTGATAACAGAGTTTACTGTGGGGTGAAGAGATGAACTATTAATGTATGAAGCAATGACACTAAGTTATCCAATAGTTATCTCCTGAATAATGAGTTCTTAGGAATAATGAGTTCTTATATATATACATTTAAAAAATAGTGGTAAGGCCATGTTTTTCAAGCAGCACTCTGTTGTTTGCATTGCCTTCCATTTTAATATAGATGGCAAGTGACCTTATGGAAGGCCAAAGCAAAGATGGCAAGATACAATAAATGCGGACATGAAAAATGCCCAGTTGGACACCGATGGTACATTTGATTGCACAAAATGGCATGTTGACCCAAAAAGCGTAACCTGCATCTATGGAAAAAACACTGGGATCATATGTATAATGATGTATACATATAATATATACATATATATGCATGTGTATATGTATATATCATTATCCTAGCATTTTTATCAATAAATAAATGTAATGAGCTACAATGACCACTCCTTGCCTTGAAACTAACAGTTCCAGGTTCCTTAGAAAACAAATTAAAAATAACACTGCTAATGCAAATTATTGAACTGTTCCAGAATTTATAAAAACTTATGAGGAAACCATATGAGGTGTCAAATGTCCTCATCAGTTATACCTTAATAATAAGCTTATCAGAGCTCTTTACTTATTGCATATGCTAGATC
Source organism: Grayia smithii (assembly GCA_032468115.1). Taxonomy (NCBI): domain Eukaryota; kingdom Metazoa; phylum Chordata; class Lepidosauria; order Squamata; family Grayiidae; genus Grayia; species Grayia smithii. Next base: position 130,703 of record JANHFM010004541.1, read on the forward strand.
AGCATGACTCACAGCTATCAAACTATAAATTTATATCCTGGAATATAAACCTTCCACTTTCAATTTTAGAAAAAGCCAGAATATAAACCCATAAAACTCTAGCTAAAATAGCTATTATCATGTTCTGCCAGATCACAAATAATTCCAAAGTTGTATTCAGTACAAAATACCATTTATTTTAAAGTGAAAATCTTTCCTTTTCCCTCCTCTGGTTGCAAAAGAAAGCATACATGCCTGAGGTTTATATAGGCTTATTCATTATATCTAAAAATGTTATGTAGATCAATTTTTCCCAGTCCAATAGTTTTCAGAGGTATCAACTATTAACTCCCATTGGCAGCGCAAACTGCATGGAAACTGCTAAAATACATTTGAAGGAAGTTTGTTGATAACAGTTAATAACAGGAAACAGCATTGGGAATCACCGTGAATTAGTACTGTGTAAATTAAAGAAAAATCTCCAAAATTAGTAATGGAAATGACATCTAATTTCAAAACAACATTCATCTTCTAATCCAACTTCCCTTAATATATATACAGCATATAAATTGAATAAATAAAAAAAGATATATAGCCTTCTCTCACTCCTATGGAAATCTGGAGTCAGGCTGTCCATAATATGGCTTCCTAATCTGCATATAATTTCTCATGAGTACAATGACATGTTCTGAGATTCCCCTTTTTTTGAGCACATTCCATAATTCGACAGTCACAAAATTTTTGATAATCAATGATGGACATAGTGACTTCTTTTTTATATTTTTTTGCTTTCTCAATTATATACCAATTACGTCTCATATTCCTCGGTCTTTTCTAAAGCTTGTTTTAACATCTGGCATCTCTTTTTCCACATAGGGTTCTAATCTGCATTGGATAATCCTAACCATTATTTTACTGGCATGTGAAATTAAGGATATGTACAATAGTTTCCACACTAGTTTATTAGATATTGGAATGTAGACTCATCTCTTCCAATCTGTGCCCACTGTGTCATTCTCCAAATTTGTTGGCATAGCTTGGTTTGAACTTTGACCAAGCATTGACCAACCTTTTTCTGTTGCTTGTTGTATATCAATGGGTATTTCATCAGTTCCTGTAGCCTTTTGATTTGGGTAATGATCAGGATGCTGATCTAACTTCACCATCTAGTACCAGGGTTTCTTGTCTTCTAAGGAATCTTGACTGTTGACATTTCTACTATATAGCTTTTCAATATACAATTTCTATCTTTGTTTGATAACCTTTAAATTGGTTATGATCTGTCCACTGGATTTCTTTAGTGTGCCCAATTCAAGATTGGAACCTGAGTTCAGAAATCTTTGAAAAGACTTTCCTTGTATTTCCTTGATTATATCTTCAATGTCTTTACAGATGTTGTGTCGTATCATCAATCATTTTATATTTTCTATCCATGTAGTTTTCTTGATAAAAAATATAGGCATGGTTTACTTTTGCTTTCTCCTGTGCAGTAATTAATTTGCAACTGTCACTTCAGTATCTTTCTATATTGCTGCTGGCCAATATAGATGCCTGTTTATTTTAGCTGAGCAGCTGGGATCTTTATATGGTGGATGACTCTACTAGGAAAATATAATCTTGGCATATTCTCTCAATGTTCTTCATTCACCCCTCCCAGGAATACACACAAACATGTTGCCATAATGAGGCAGCCCAACAGGACGTAGGCAGGGAAGATGGGAAATAACATTTTAAAACAATATAAATAGATTAATATTCACTAAAATATAAACTTACTTCTTTTGGTGTGAAATTCAGAGAACATTCTATAATAGTATTGGCTTCTATAGTCACATGATATACTCGAGATGCCTCTGATGTATTATGCATATCTATCAGAAAATATAAAAATAATTTTACCAATTATTTGTACTTTCAATTTTACAGTAGTATATTTCTATTTAATTGATTTAAGTGCTGCTCATGGTGAATACAGAAAGCTATAAGCAATCTGCAGGCAGCAACTATATCCAATAGTACAAATAAGAGACTGTCACAGTCTGCACTAGCATTCAAAGATTTAAGAAGACCTGGTTGCAGTCATCTTCCATCACAGTACTGGACCCTAGCATTGCCCACATTCCCCTTGCATCTTACTCCCAGTATGACCCATGTGGTGAACATAGAGTGGCTTTCTTGATGAATAGCTGAGAGAAAAGTAAGTTGCCACAAAGCAACTTACTTTTAGTACATGCATTAAGTAACTTTTGGTATATGCAAAGTAACTTTTGGTACATGCATTAAGTAACAATTATTTGAAACTGATTAGAGAGCTGAATATTTATTGCCGCAGGCAAACAAAGATAGATGATGGGGTTGCAGCGAGGCAGCCCTCTGGTCACTGTCACCACCATGCTGAGGCCCCTGGATGCTCAGCCCCCCACTGTCCAACCTCGTCCCCCCCAGCGATCCTGCTCCCCACACTTCCTGTTTGCTGGGGCCATTGAGGGTAGGTGGGCAGGCTGCTACTGGACACCATCGACCCCCACACACTCATTGCTTCCTGTGCGTGTGCCAGGGGGCATCCAGCTGTGGTGTGCTGTGGTCAGAGAGGCAGGGATGGTCCCTCACCATCTCCGGGGCAGCCCCACAGGCCAAATCTGGGTCCATTGTGGGCCGGATTTGGACTGCAGGCCTTGTGTTTGACATGTCTGATCTACAAGGTCATTGAAACAAATCTAAGGGAGGAAGCTGATCAGATTCACACTAAATTGGACTCTGGCTTTGAAGCAAATCCTGTGAAGATGACTGAGGCCCTGTGAGGAGTTTGTTCTTGTTGGGCCTGAGGCCAGGGATCTGACAGCTATTAGCTAAGCCACATCTATTTTAGCTTCCTCTCCCTGCCCCCCAACTAAACCAAACCATTCTGGATAATTTTTATCCAGTTTTTGCTTTTGGAGGAAGGTGCTGGAGAAGGTGGCCACATTTTTACACAGGAACATTCCATATATTTTCAGGTTGATATTATCTTATTATGGTATGTAAGAACATCAAAAGAATATGTGCAGAATTACAACTAATCTTTATCACATTTAACATAGAAAGTTTTAATAAACTTACTAAATGGAACTCTCTGAATAAATACATGTCTATATTTAAATAAAACATATTTCAGTAGATGCAAGTCTACAGAAAAACCACCCATACTAACCAGATGCTCCACTACCAAAGCAACAACCCAACCTTCCACAAAAGAAGCTGCATAAGAACTTTATTTAAACAAGCCCAAACACACTGCAGCAACCCAGAACAGCAGAAAAAGGAAATGGAGCATCTATACAACACATTCCAACAAAATGGATACCAACGCAACTTCATCAAAAAGTCCTTGACCACTCAACCCAATACAGCACAACCAACACAAACCCTAAAAAGAACTACACTGCCATACATCAAGAATATCTCAGAAACCACAAATAGATTACTACAACCACATGGAATCAGGGTAGCACACAAACCAAACATCCTAAGCAAACCAAAAGATGTAGCAAACCCAGAAGAAAAAGCAGGAGTCATCTACAACGTAAAATGTAAGAACTGTAACAACCACTATATAGGACAAACAGGAAAAAGACTGGCAGAACACATCCATGAACAGTCAGAACAGACTGGCAGTCAGAGGCATGACAAAAAATCTTTAATTTCCCAACATATAGACAGATTTAACCATAGTTTCTATTGGGAAAATGTAACAATCCTAGACTAGGCCAAATCCAAAAATGCACGGGAATTTCTAGAAGCCTGATTCTCTGACAAATCAGCCATCAATAGACACATAGGCATTAACAACATCTATATTGTAAAAGACCATGCAAAAGAGGCAATTAACCAGCCCAAAAGCGAAAAAGACTCCAACACAGTGGCAAAATCGGTTTGCAACGGTTCGGGTAAACCGGCAGTGATAAAATCTACCAGTTCAGTGAACTAGTAGTAAAAAAAAAGCTACCAGTTGGTCCAAACCGATATTTCCAACGATCAGCTATGCCACATGATATATATTTGCTAGAAAGCAGGAAATCCTGCTTTCTAGTGAATCTAAATCGCACAGCACAGCTGTTCCCTTCCCCGCTGTTCTACTTACCCTCAAATGGCTCCTTTTTCCACACGAAGCACGCGTTTAATGTGCACTGTGCATGCACACCATGCATTTGGTGTGCACTGTTCATGCGTGCCCTGCATTTGATGTGTACTGCGCATGCACACACACCATGTGTTTGGTGTGCACCGTGCATGCACAGAGCATGCCTGGCGCACACTGGGCATGCGCGGTCAGTAAACCAGTGGCAACCTGCGAAGGATTTCACCACTGCTCCAGCACCTCTCCATCAGTAATCAGCACTCAGATCAGCATAGATTAACTCCAAGGTCAACTTCAGACCAACAATCAAGTAAGCAATACCCCAATCAAG
>JANHFM010004541.1:135229-145534 GCA_032468115.1 Grayia smithii
CTCTTTCTCATCTCCCTCCCTCTCATCTCTCTTTTTCTTTTCCCCCTCTCTTTCTCATCTCTCTGTCTCTCATCTCTCTGCCCTTCTCTCTCTACCTCTCGTGTGTGTGTGTGTGTGTGTGTGTGTGTGTGTATGTGTTAGTGAGTGTGTGAGGGGGAGGGATGGAGCCACCCAGTGGTGGGATCATCTGACAGGGAGCCGCAGGAGAGGGCCCAAAAAGCTGCATGTGGCTCTAGAGCCGCACTTTGCTGACCCCTGTCCTAGGTCTTCTTGGAACGATCTGGTCTCTACAGCAGAATTGCCTCTGAGAAATATTCAACTAGGGACTTTCATGCTACCTACTCAGTGCTTACCAAAAATTATTCTCATAAGTAAGATTTTCAAAGTAAATTGGTTCACCCAGATTATATTATATAGAAGCATTCCTTGGGGGTATTTTTTCCCCACTTTTGTAAACTGTCTAACCAAAGATGAAAACCTTAGTCTCTGTGAAACAGGAAAACCATTTATTTAGGTTTGGAAAAAGCTATGGTAAAGGTAAAAAATCTCAATGCTTTGATTTTCAATAATGGAAGTATTGCTAATTCCGTTGATCTACTATATATCCCTTCCCCTTGTATTCTGTAGAAGAAAACAACATTCCATAAAACTTTAAAATATTTCTTCCAATGTTCTGAACCCCACCAGATAAAGTTGCTTTGCAATATTTTATAAAATTTGAGAACATCTCAGGAAAAAAAAATAGGTAAGTTTACAAAACCACTGTTCAAATGTTCTGTTCTTTCCCATCACAAGATGAAGATTAATTACTGCCCTGACAGGAAGAGCATATTTGACAGGTACCTCTCAGAGGCCTGACACCTCAAAGCCAAAAAATACACAATTTCTTTTCATTTAGAAAGAAAGTTCATTAAAATGTAATCTATCAGCACCCCACCCTGCCCAGTTAAACCAGACAGCAAACACAACTAGATGAACTAATTCTAATTTTTTTAAGGCTACGTTAACTTTAACATAGCAAGGCTGAAGGCACAAATTTCCTGCCTCTACTTTGAACTGCTTGATTCCTTAGAGTGGATCCTTCCTAAGTTTCTTTCTCTGACTGTTAAAAGGACTGCAACCTCCTGCCTCTCTTGTCTGATTGTTTCTTAGGCAGCATTTCCTTGCCTCATTCTCCAAAGGTCACCCCTTACGTATTAGGTACAGTTAACATGATTCTTCTCTGTACACATATTTAATAATTTCTACTCCCTATTACATTAAAAATATACCATTTGAGAACACTTCTAAAAAGTAGGATCCTATATACCTATTGAATCCAAAGGGTTAACTTAACTCTATATTCAGATACCCTAGCTCTATATTCAAATAGCTACAGCAGAGAATTCAGTAAATATCAACAGGGAGTGGGAAATAATATAATAATAATAATAATAGAGTTGGAAGGGACCTTGGAGATCATCTAGTTCAACCCGCTGCTCACGCAGGAGACCTATACTAGGGATTTGAACCGCCAAATTGCCAACCTTTCTGACCGACAAGCTCAGCGTCTTAGCCACTGAGCCATCAAGTGTATCTGCAGAGCAAAGCAGACTATATAATGAACTGAAGTTCCATTTCATAGCTTATTTCATAGCTTATTTTTGCCCACTTACCTCTTGCAGGCCACGTTTCTCTATTTGAACCACACACTGAACCACAATGGGGGGCACCAGAGGTGGCTTGGAAGGCGCAAAATCAGCTAGTATACCCTAGGGAAGAAATGGGGCAGACTTCAGAGACCTCTTTGCATCAGATCTCAATTCCCAAAACTCTTTTTACCAAGGCAATGCCTCCCCTCCAAATGGAAGGATCGGGGAAATAAAACCAAATTCAAAGATATGCTGGGGTTTTGCCATCAGGTGGCAGCACTTAGCTGACCTTGGATAATCTCAAAGAACAATAAGCAACTAGGAACTGAAGATCACTTGGAAGTTCTAGGACTGCAAAATTAAGCAAATTGTTGAGGAAAACAAAACATCCCTGATATACGGCTTTCATGTTATTGCCAAGATAGCGGCAGAGCTCATGTAATCACCGGAAGTTAAGTTTGGCTTGAGGATGACTTCACCATTTGAGGAATTTCCTCACCTCTTTCACTCTGGAATGGGTACCTGGCACACACAGGAAGGGACACTGTTCTTTGCACTCTGGATGCATTAGAAGCTGACACGAACGACATTTAAGTGCCATCCTCCCGAAGCGCAGGCGGGATTTGCAAATGACACACCAGTCCAGACGAATCACCTACGACAGAGGACAAGAAAGAAGATGAACACAGCACAGGAAAAAGAAGATGGCATTGGGCCCCTATCAGTGGTGAAATCCAAATTGTTTTTACTACCGGCTTGGTGGGCGTGGCTTGGTGGGAGTTGCTGGTTTGGTGTGCATGGCTTGGTGGGCGTGGCAAGGGAAGGATACTGCAAAATGGCCATTCCCTCCCCACTCCTGGGGGAAAGATATTGCAAAATCTCCATTCCCACCCCACTCTGGGGCCAACCAGAGGTGGTGTTTGCCAGTTCTCCAAACTACTCACAATTTCGGCTACCGGTTCTCCAAACTGCTCAAAATTTCCACTACCAGTTCTCCAGAACCTGTTGGATTTCATCCCTGGCCCCTACAGCTCTGGCTATTTCTAAAATAGACAAATCTAAACTGTAACCTTGCCCTTCAGCCCAATATTCTCTTTCTTTAAAATCTCAGAATGTTCGTGTACTTTACAATTTGGAGAAAGCTATCAAAGGAAAGCCTAGGGGAGTTTTACTTGTGAGCAATCCTTAAGTTACCCCTGAAGTAACACAGGTCTTAAAGCCAAGCTACACATTACCTTAGCTGTACTCTAGTTCTGGAAATGAGTAGACATCCCCCCCCCCCCAAATGCTACCATAGAGACAACCTGGAATGACTGTAATAGGGAAAATTTGACAATCCTAGACCAGACCAAATCCAAAAATGTCAGGGAATTTCTAGAAGCCTAGCACTCTGACAAAACAGCCATCAATAGATACATAGATATTAAGAATATCTACATACTATGCAAAAGAGAATTATCACCTGCCCCAAAAGGCAAAAAGACTCCAGCACCTCTCTACCAGATCAGCATACATTAACTCCAAGGTCAACTTCAGACCAACAATCTATTAAGCAATACTCCAATCAAGAAACTGTCAAAGAGCCATAATTAGTAAATAGCCCAACCAAAGAATCTCTAAGACTACCCCCACCCACACAGACAGGCAAGACACCAGAATATAAACTGACAGCAAACAGCACTCCTTACTAGCACTGATGATGTTACATAGGGTAATGAAACATCTGCAAGAAAACAAGCAAGTTTAGAGAGCACCAAGGACCCCTCATTTCAATCCTGAGCTACAAATATTCTCCTTTATTGGTAAAACATCTTTAAATTATTTTAAAAGTTTAGATTTAAAATAAATATAACAGGCTTTCCTTTAAAAAAACTAAACAGATTTTTCTAGACAATTACAATTTTAAATTAAGAAATACCTGGCTGAAAATGTAGAGTAAAGCCATCATGTTCAGACAAATCTATTGTCACTTTAGCATATGACTTTCCTTTGTTCTCAATAAAAAATGGAATTTCTTGAGTAGAATCCACATAAACACCAGGGAAGATAAAAGAGCACTTTAAAGAAAGCAGTAAATAATAATTTGAGTGACCAAGATAATGGTAAGAAACAAAACTGCAAACAATTCTGTTGAGGAAGCTGTAGAGATAGGCTGTCTTCATACATATGGAGATATAACAATAAATATTATTGTGAATATGTGGCATTATGGGACAGCTTATGAAACAGTCAAATAAATATGGAAAATGATGAATTTGCTTTAATAATATTAAGACAGGTGCTTCATATACCTCCTACATATTACAAAAAATTGTTTCAAAGAATTTACATCACCATAATGATCATGACAAAGATGTGTCATTGCCTTAAAGAATAGTTTATCACGAGCTAAGAAGTAACAATCTTAAACATGCTCAGGACCTAATGGACATTCTAGAAAGAGAATGTGAACAATTAAGTCTGTGGGGTTATCAACTACTATTTTCTTATTTTTATGAAAGGAATGTGTTATTATTTACTAGAGCTACTTTATATTTTCATAATACAATTTTCTGATATCCTGAGTCCAAAAATATTGATTTCTGCAATGACATTATCTCAGGTAAACATATTTGAGATTGAGGACAGGTCTGTACACACAGATCCTTTAGCATCACAGAGCATTTTAAATTTTATCATACCTTTCATTAAAATGAATGGGACTTCCCTATGAATAAATGCATACTATTCAATACTACAAATCTTAGAACTCAAAAGATGCATAAATGTTACATATTTACCGCACTGATATGTATGTCAGGAACTTCTACTGATCCACCAATCCTAAATTCCAAAGATTTTGCATTGCGTATTTCTACCTAAATAATGAGGGGGGCAAAAGTGATTTCCTAATTTCTCATTTTCAGTTTCATTTTTACTTTATTTACTTGTTCTTTGCATTTGCTGCCAAGATTCTTCATTGTCAACTTCGCAGTATTCAGTTCCCTTTCTGTGCTCAAATCCTTGCTTCTAAAGTACACTGGTACCTCAGTACTTGGCATTAATTGGTTCTGGGAGGCACAATGGATACTAAAAACTATGAGTGCTAAATAAACCAGGTGACTTGCCATGTGACCCTTTGTTTTGGCCAGAAAAACTTTCTGTCTATCCCTTTAACTATGTCAGTGACCTTCCCAAGATAGCCAACTTCCTCTGTGGACGTCCCCCTCTTCCTTTTACAGAATGCCAAATACCAAAGAATCTGTGAGTACCGGGACAACATTTTCTCATCAAAATGCCTTGAATACCAAATTCAACAAGTTTTGAAGTAGTTGAATATTGAGTACCTCTGTAGTGTGAAAAGTTTCAAATGAATCTCACAGAAGCAAAAATCTACCAATATTACTGCTGCCGGTTTAGCCCTTCAGCAAACAGAATATTAACATACATTTTATGTTGTTACAGAAACTCAGCTAATCATGGTTAATCACAGGTCAGTGTAAAACATTAAAATATGCATATATTTTGAAAAAAATATTTATTTATTATCCAAGTTAATAAAAGTTTTTGAACAACAATTCTAATACCTCTACTCTGCTGTCAAATTTCATTAATGCATTGGGTCTGAAATAAATTTTAATTTCAGTGCGTCCTCCCACAGGAATTACACCCTGAAAAGGAGTTATAATCATTCCAGGAATTGGATTGACATCAAGGACCTGTCAACGAAAGCAAGTACAGTATCATAAAAGTCATTTTTCCCAGAAGTATTCTACTACCAAACATGCTGGAATATCCATGGTAAAGCTACGTAGTTCACACTCCAATATCCATTGTGAAAATATCTTACCTGGAAATATGCATGGTTATGTCCCAAATTTTGAAGAATGGCTGTTCTGTAAGTGGTTAAATGGAGAGGAGTATTATTAAAAGTAATCCGTTGCTCCTTAAACTGAACACTGGTAGAGCCAAGCTAATATTGTGAAAAAAGAAAAATGTATTGTATCAAATGTCCATTGTCTTGTAGAGATTTTCTTTCACTTCACAAAAGCTAGCTGATAATGTGAATACACTAGAGATACAACATAAAAAACTGTTTTCTTTTTGAGAAATTAAAATTATAATAAAAACAGAAGCATATCTTAATTGCATTACATATAAAACCATTAAATACATCCTAGCGTTCTTAAAAATATATTTAATATTGCCAGCAAATCAATATTAAAAATTCATTTCTATTAATACATTTTTTAGCTTTAATGCAGAACCCCAGCAGTGACAAAGCCATTGACAAATTAATATTTACTGGATAATAAACTGGCAAAATTTACACAATTCAGGCATAAACTTACAAAACTAAAGCCTTAAACTTTCCTATAGCTTTTTAAAACTTTTTGAAATAAAATAATCATAAAAATAATGCCCTTTGGCATTCAATTCAGCAACATTAAGAACCAATTGTCCTTTGAAAAAATTATGGACTTTTTTCTAAAAACAGTCAAGGAATATATCTCATTCTTTTGAGATAATTAATACACACTGCACTACCTCTCTGACATCATGCTTCAAAAGAATGAAAAGGCAACATAAATTTAAAAAAAATTATGTTGGATCTATTGTAGTGAGTTGAGTATTTGGATATCCATTTTGCTGGAAGATGTTATATATAGTCTGTTTTCTTTTTCTGATGTGTTGGGTTGCTAGGGTGTGTTTGTGCCTTTCTGAAAAATGTTTTTACAAAGCTCTTCAACAGGCAACAACCTACTTTTTCTGGTTATTAGCAGAGGAAATTATACACACACACACATATATGTATGTATATGTGTGTGTATATATAAATGTGGTGTGTGTGTATGGCTGTATGTAGGTATGTATGTATAAAACACACACACAGTATATATATAATTTCTTCTGCTAATAAGGATAACCAGAAAAAGTAGGTTGTTGTTGCTTTCTTTTTTTCTTGTTAATTCTTTAAGGATTTTGATGGATTCAAAAGTATTTTCAGAAATAAAGTTTTTATTTTCAGAAGGAAAAGTTCATAGGAGAAGTTGATTCTTAGTTCATCTATGGAAAAGAAAACTGATGGACTAGTACAGGGGTGTCAAACTCATCTTGTCATGTTGTTGGCACATGACCTATAACAACTTTTTCCCCCTTCACTAAAACGGGACGGCATGGCCAGTGCATGATGCATCTGGCCTGCGGGCTGCAGTTTTGACATCCCTGGACCAGTAAATAACAGGACACAAAAAAGTATGCTGTTTAGGAAAAAAAAAAGCTGACCAGTGTATACTGTACATTGGAGAAGATCCAATGAAACTATGGTTTTCTATATTACTGTCAAAACGTGGAAATATTTATACAAATCATTTCAGAAATTAAAATTGTCATTGTGAAAAACTATCTATATTACAAAACAAGAACTGAAATATAGCAGAATGGCGTTCTATTTTTACTTTTTTACTTTCTATTTTGCATGAGGACCAACTCTATCTGAACACTCCACTTTAATTCTATTATGTGCGCCCTATCCTAATACTATCATCAGAGAACAAAAACAGATGGGGATAGTTGTTCCTTCCTTATGATAGTTCAGCAGCTACTGGTGAAACTTCAGCTACTGTCTGAAATTTCACCCTCTGAAATGAAACAACTTAATGCCAGAAATTGGGGAATGTACTACATTTCTGTTAGTGAAAATATTGTGCTTCTAGCCCAAAGGTATTCATTTAACAGGTACCTTAAATTTACCACTCGCATCAGAGAGCTCAAACTCAAATCCAGACAGCAAGCCATTAAGGGCAAGGGAACTCCTTAAAGGGGCACATTCAGCAGAACTGAGCGGACCAATGTCCTCAAAGTAGTAGAATGTCTGTGCATTTGGCTGATAAAATAGTTCCCTATCCATGAGCTAATCAACCAGCTCTAATCTTATCAATTATTAGCTCATGCAGCACAGGTGAGTTGATTCCCTGTCCAAGCAGCAGATAGAGGCAGAGGCGTGGGAGCGGGGAGGTAGGCAATCCAGACGCACTGGGCAGGCCGCAGGAAAGCCAAGAGATCGTGTGTCTGCAGGGATGATGCAATTGTCATAACTTTAAAGCAAGGTCATAAGTAACATTTTCCAAGGCCATCGTAACTTTGAACCATTATTAAATGAATTGTTGAGGACTATCTGTACTTCTAAGTAGTTTCTCCTGATAGCTGTTGTGGTGCGCCAGCAGCCCACAAAGATTGCAGCGGAGTCAGACAGCGATGAGGCTGAGGAGGACTATGGGCCAGTCCTGGACTCTGGGGAAGGCCCGGACAAGGGCTCAGCGTCAGAGGCAGAGATGGAGCCAGGGCCATCTGGGAGCGAAGCATGTCCAGAGGCGGACAGCAGAGAGGCAGAGGAACAGTAGGAGCCTGTTCCTAGTGCACGCATGAGAAGGGCTGCCAGAAGGCAAGAGCAGCTAAAGTATTGTATTGTGGGGAACCTGGGCACATGCTGCCTCTTGCCCCAAGAAGCGACGAGGGTAGTCGGCTCCTGGGCCGGCCCCAAAGTGACAGAAAACCCTGTCGGGAAATGCCCCAAGCCCGACCTAGGGTTGGGTGTGCACAAACACCAAGTCATGCCCAGTGGACATGGAGCCCGGACCCACCCCCCAGCACTTGATCCTGGCAGCCAGGGTATTCTTGTCTGATAGTCTGCAGGGGATTCCAGTTCATGCCTTGGTTGACTCTGGAGCTACAACTAACTTTATGGACGCAGCATTTGCAGCCAAATATATAGTCCCTCAGTGTCCAGTGGATCCTCCCATGCTTGTGGAGACCACTGATGGCCAGGTGCTTCTGTCTGGGCCTATCAAGGCTGCCACACAACCCTTGCGCCTGACCATCAGTTCTCATGAGGAGGCCATTCAGTTTTATATTACCCCTGGCCTGCATTTTCCCGTGGTCTTAGGCTTGGCTTGGCTTCAGACACATGACCCACAGATCTACTGGTCCCAGAACTTCATCTCTTTTCCGAGCCTGCAATACGTGGACCACACCTGCCAAGTCTGCGCAGGCCAGCTGCTGGGTCCAACCGGGGTGTCCTTTCCTTCCTACCTCGCAGACTTTGCAGATGTGTTCAGCAAGAAGGCGGACCAATTGCCCCCGCACCGGCCATACGACTGCCCCATTGATTTGATTCGACACGCCCCTCCCAGTGGGGTGTTTGTATTCGATGTCAGACCAGTGGAGTACCCCCAAGCAGCAGGCATTCCAGGCCTTGAAACAGGCCTTCATGAAGGAGCCTATCTTGAAGCATCCTGACCCCCACCGTCCGTTCGCAGTGGAAGCAGATGCCTCAGATGTTGCTGTTGGTATGGTGTTACTCCAGGCTCGCACGTCCGGTGGTACCCTCTTCCCTTGCGCTTATTATTTATGGAAGCTCAACCCTTCTGCACACAATTATACCACCTGAGAGAAGGAGTTACTGGCCATTAACATGGTGTTTGAGGCCTGGATACATCTTCTGGAGGGGGGCCGGCATCAAATTGAAGTCTGGACGGATCACAACCAAAGGGCGGATGCACTCACGCGAAACTGGAATATTCTCACATCGAAGTCCCGCTTCCGCAATGGACAGTGTTGCCTACATAGTCTTTCTCCGCAATTCAGGAACCAGTGAACTTACGGGCTCAGATACGGGAAGTACAGCGGAATGATGATTATGTGGAACAATGAAAGAAAGAGGTAGGGCCTGCCTCTCCATGGACGTTTAACAAAGAACTCTTGCAGTACTGACACCAGCTATACGTGCCAGTGGGGCCACTCCGGACTTATTTTGTTGCAGTGCCATGATAATCCTGCGGCAGGGCACTTCGGCCTCTTTAAGACACTGAATCTAGTTTCTCACACTTTTTGGTGGCCCCAATTGTGACACGATGTCCAGGCCTATGTCATATCCTGTGTTCGCTGCTGACAGTCCAAGTCAGCAACAGGAGCCCCACCAGGGCTGCTCCAACCATTGCTGACACCAGAGAGACCTTGGAGTGCCATTTCCATGGACCTCTTGACAGATATGCCTCTGTCTTCAGGATTCATAACCATGTTCGTGGTGGTGGACATGCTGACAAAGATGGCACATTTCATTCCATATCGGAAGTTGCCAATGGCTCGCGCCACTGCCCGCATGTTTATCCAACACATTTTGCGGCTGCATAGCCTACCAGATAGAGTTGCATCAGACAGAGGGGCTCAATTCACAGCCCAGTTTTCGAAAGGGCTGATGACGGCCTTGAATGTGAAAATCTGCCTGTCGTTGGCACATCATCAGGAAACCGATGGCAGGACTAACAAAGTTTATCAGCATTCTGTAACAATACCTGTGCTGCTTCGCGAACCAGCAACAAGACAATTGGTCACATTATTTGGTAGTAGCAGAGTTCGCGTTTAACCACTCACAGCACACCTCCACACAAACAACCCCTTTTCTGGCCAATGTGGGTTGTCCTCGGTTGTTTCCCCTCACACAACTCAACTCCCCGGTACTGGTGGCCAATGACTATCTGTCCAAGTTGCAGGCCATCCATCAGTTGGTGAGACGGTATCTAGAGAAAGCCAAGGAGGACATAATTGGTGGGCGTCATGATGGGGTCAGAGGGAAGGGGGAGGAGAGGTCTGGAGGATTTAGTTTTGAAATTTCCTAGGGAGTGCTAGCATGTTC
>JANHFM010004542.1:26329-40811 GCA_032468115.1 Grayia smithii
GTCAAAGAAGATAAAGGTTTGTGATAAGCCCGAAGGACTTCTTCTGAAGGACTTGTTTTGCAATTAATTTGGACTCAACTGGGAATGAAGTAATTCTCAACTGTTACAATAAAATAGGTTTATTTGTGACTAATTGTATCTTGTAATGACTAAGTAAGCCTAGATCACAACACACCCATCCATCCATCCATCTATCCATGCATCCATCCATCAACCCACCCACCTTTTTCCAGAGTATAAATGGTGAAGCATCATTATGATAAATAATGAGAAGGCAAGTTGCAGCTCAGCTTAGATAACGTCACATACCCTAGGGCAAATTTAAGAATTCCTATAGAAGAGGGCCTAGTTAGAATATTTGTCTCTTCCCTGTAACCTGCTGCAGGGAAAGAGGGAAGAGGAATGCCAAAAAGAGAAATCTCTCAAGACTGTAATTTAGCTGTACAACACATGGAACAAAAAAGCAATTTCACATTCATGGAACAGTGTATCTCTTTCCCTTTTTGGAAATGTCACTGTCTTGGCAATTGTGGAAGAATATCGCTCAGCACCTTCCTATCCAATGCTACTGTGTGCAACATCTAGCAAACAGGAAGGAAGAAACATTTTCACTGAACTGCCTTTAATTTTAAAACAACTTTTTTAAAAAAGAATTTTGCAAATTCATATCTTTAATAAGATACCATGGTTAGAAGTGCAGAGATTATCCCTAGGGGAAAAAAAGAATATCAGGCAACTGGGACCATTTCCTGATATCACAGGACTGATAATGGTAAAAATTCTTGCCGAAGAATTATGAATACTTAATGGTGTTTTTAATACAACTAGGTAAGACAAGTAAGATAATTATGTTTCAAGTACATAAAGAGAAGAACAACGTTATTTGGTAGACTAAACCCAGTAATTTGATTTAGTTATGAATATACCCTCATGTCAAACATTTTAGTTTCCCCCAACCTAATGCCTTCTGGATGTGTTGGGATTGCAATATCCAGAATGTACAAGTCATTCTCGACTTATAACAGTTCATTTAGTGACCGTTCAAATTTACAACAGCACTGAAAAAACCCACTTATGACTGTTTTTCACTTATGATGATTGCAGCATCCCTGTGATCAAAATTCACATTTTGAATTGACAGCTGGTTCCTATTTATGACAGTTGCAGTAACCTGGGGTGGTGTGATCACCTTTTGTGACCTTGAGAAGCAAAGTCGATGGGGAAGCCAGATTGATTTAACAACTATATTACTAATTTAAGAACTGCACTGATTCACTTAAAAACTCTGGCAAGAAAAGTTATAAAATGGGGCGAAACTCATTTAACAAATGTCTCGCTTAGCAACAGAAATGTTCGGCTCAATTGTGGTCATAAGTTGAGGACCACTTGTATTATGGTCCTGAAGACTGGTTTGAGAACATCAATTTAAGGAAGACCAGGTTTCTGGTATGCTGCAGCCCAGTGCTGGTCCACAGACTGGGTGTGTGTGTGTTGGAGCCCAAGTATAGAGCCCAGGAACAGCTCAAAAAGAATACGCTTATTGTGAGCCTCGCTGTTCCAGTCATGTCCAGTATGGATGGGACAGAAACTGCAGCCAACTGGCAAAGAGAAATCAAAGTGCCAGTAAAAATCCATGCCTTTTTGGCATGGCTGTTTGAGCAACAAACCCATGGGAAAATAATTGAATGATATCTTAATTAGTGACAGGCCATCCAATTTTTGACCAGGTCTTTTTTGGAGTCTCTGTATTCATCTTTTTGATGCCTACCTTAGCTTTTTCCTCTGATTCTACTTGGTTTGGGAAGTGTTGAGCTTTGACAGCAACCATAACAACAGAAATAAAATAGGAAAAAAGTGTTTTTGCTTTCCAAGAACAGCTGGTACTTAGTAGTATATCTAATATGAACTCCAGGCTTTATCATGTCTTATGAAAAATATATGCCTATTAATGAGAATCCGATGAACACATCTGTGGTAGAGTCATAACGGATGCTTCGCTGAAATACCATAAGCAGAGAGATGGAACCTCAACCAAGCAGATATAGGACTAGCTTTTTAACCTACTTATACAAATAACCTAATTTGCTTTAATTACAAAATATGGGGAAAAATAAGACTTTGAATTAGAATTCCACATGAATTATGCTTGGCAATTATAAGAGGGTGAAATTGGGTATGCAAGCAAGCACATGTATATTTAATCCTCTGTTCCTACTGTCATATTAAAAATTATAATTTCCAGGGCAATTTGGGGAAATGCTCAGGAGGCCTTACGATGCCTTGAGGCTCCTCTTTAGGCTGCTGAACCATTGATAGGGGCTTTTCAAAATAACAATGGAAAATGCATCTTAGCCTGAATAAATCAATCCTGAATTTCTCCACAAAAAGAAGAGATTCTTCACTTTTGAAAAAGTGTGTTTGCTGGATAACTGTACTGAGAAAATCAAAACAAAAATTCTAGACTTCTAAGCTTCAGTGTCTTTCCTTCTTACTTTCAAGGATGTTTATTGGGGAAATATTAATTAACCCCCCCAAAAAATGTGACCCTATGAGTGAAACTCTACTCTTTTTTTCCCTGCATTGTGTGCACAATGCAGTGGTGGGTTGCTCCCGGTTCGGTCTGGTTCGCGCGATCCGGTAGCGGTTATGTTGTGACATCACCGAACCGGTTCTCCGCATCCCGGACCCGGGCCCACCTGCGTGCTCAAACTTACCTTTTTTTGGTAAAAAACGCAAAAATAGCATTCTGTGCATGCGCAGAGTGCTTTTGAGATTTTTTTCCAAAAAAGAGTTACTGCGCATGTGTGGTAGTGCCCGCGTACACGAAGAGCACCGGTAGTAAAGGTAGGTAGAACCCACCCCTGGCACAATGTATATGAAAAACAGGGAGAGCTTAGCTCACAGGACCATAGCTTAATTTTTTTTGACTCCCCCATCCCTGAGGATGCTTTTCATCAACATGGCCCCATTAATCATTTGAACAGGACATAACTTTTTGAAGTAGTAAGAAACTTATTCCTCTCTCAACGGTTAAAAAAAGGACTGACTTTGATAAAGCATAAGTAAGAATGGCAAAGCTTTTATCAGACTGACATCGTACCTCCTAAAATAGAACATCTGTGTTAGCTGGGGCCTATTGAATGGGATTCGGTGAGAAAAAGTGCAGGATCATTTCCTCCCTCCCAAACTCACTATCCTAGTCCCTTTGAAAACATGTTGGAACTAAGTATAAATCAAGAATTTTCAAGAACTGCAGTTTGGCCTTCCTCTCCTTACAACTGCTCATTTAATGACCGTTCACAGTTACAATGGCACTGAAAAAATGACTTACGACCATTTTTCGCACTTAAAAATGTTGCAACATTCCCATGGTCACGTGATCAAAATTCAGATGCTTGGCAATTGGTTCATATTTAGGGGCAGTTGCAGTGTCCCAGGCTTGTGGGATTCCCCTTTTTATAACCTTCTGAGAAGCAAAGTCAATGGGGAAGCCACATTCACTTAACAACTGTCTCACTAACTTATCACCTGCATTGATTTGCTTAACAACAGTGGCAAAAAAAAAATCATAAAATGGGGCAAAAGTCACTTAACAAATGTTTCACTTAGCAAGAGAAATTTTGGGCTCAATTATGGTCATAAGTCAGGGACTACCTGTATTTTCTGCTCAAAAGAAGAGGACCATTGCAGGGGTTTCTGTGATTCCTCCCTGTTCCCTGTTGTAATTCTAAGAGCATTATCTGTGGCTATAAATTGTCTGCTTTTCTCTCTTCTTCTTTAGAAGGCAACCACAAAACGATATGTGTCTCTGAACATATTTATTTGCCATAGGGGCATATTATACTTTTCATCATAAACCAAAAGATATCCACTCAGGCTATTCAATCAGTGCATTAAATTAGAATTTGAAGTACCCCTAAGGAGTAGTAAAATATTATGAGTCACATAGCATGTAGAAATGAAGTTCACATAGGCCTTTTCTCCCCCTATTGAAAGAACCCAGAAGAATAGCCTTTGGTCTATAATTCAAGCATTGCAGTGTGTGTTCATACAACCTCTTTAACTAGGTCAATGAAAAATCTAAAAGCATATGAAACTTAGTTCATTTTAACTTTGGTTTGTCTTTGCAGGCCATTTTCTTACTTTTTGTGTAATATATTGACGAAGACTGCAGTTTTCAATGTTATGTCTAGATGTAGAAATGAGGCACGTTGTTATTTTCAGAGGTGCTTAAAATGTCTAGCAGAAACTTCCTATTACATAGAAATACTAGGTGCAAAAATATACGTGTTTTCCAAAATAGCCTGAAGAGTTTTCAAATGCACAGCCATTGTGCTGGAGTTGTTAAGATGCTGGACAAGGAGGAGGGAAGCAAATTTAATAAATCATATTAGTAACAACCCAGACTACCTGAACCACTGATGCTCACTGGGTTACTTTCTCCCAGTCCACCTGGTCACTGTGGAGAAAAAAATAAAATGAAAGAGCAAGCGCTGTTATACAGCCATGAGTTCTTGTTATAACACATGGGATATACATTTAATAAATAAAAAACAACAACAGTTAAATGACTGCAATAATTCAGTTGAAGTTCTGATTTGGTGCTGAAAATTCTCTGTATCATATAATGCAAAGTTTGGCAGTTAAAATGCAGGGCTGATCCTGGCAACATGGGGTTTAATCCCTATCCTTTTGTTCCTTTTCTCTATATCAGTGGTTTTTAACCTTCCTAATGCCGCGACCCTTTAATACAGTGCCTCATGTTGTGGTGATCCCCAACCATAAAATTATTTTCGTTGCTACTTCATAATTGTAATTTTGCTACTATTATGAATCGTAATGTAAACACTTGAAAGGCAGGTGTTTCCTTGACCTTTCTCACAAGTGCAAAGGCCCACATCTAATGAAAATCGGAGTCTACAGCGCCTACTTGGAAATAGGACCTATTAGACTCGCCTGGAGATGGATAGAGGAGCGGTGTCTTGGTTCCTAAGACCATCAGAAATATGTGTTTTCCGATGGTCTTAGGTGCCCCCTGTGAAAGGATCGTTCGACCCCCAAAGGGGTCCCGACCCACAGGTTGAGAACCACTGATCTAGACAGACTTAACATCTGTGTCCTCAGGGTCACCTGAATCAATGCAAATGGGTGTGGAATCTTTATGGAATTGCTGAAAGGGACCCTCCACCATTCATTAAGAATTGAAAAAGTTTTTGGGATGAGAACCCAAAAAAGCAAAATTTATACAGTACAATGCAGCGAGATCAGTACAGATCTGTTCATTGGACAACCACTTCACAAGGGCATGGCACAACATAGGGAAGCAAACCCATCAGGATAAGATTCAGCAGTCCATTTATGACACCCAGAAAAATAGGGCATCCTTCACTTAATCTTCCAGAGGAGATCCAGGCAGAAGAACATCATGGCTTCAAAACCTAAGGGACTGGTTTGGACAATACTCAGCAACACTTTTTCATGCGGCTATTGACAGAAATAGGATTGCCAACATGATTTCCAACCTCCGATGATGGATATGGCAGAAGAAGAACATCTGCATTTGAAAGACAAAGGGCATGCTTATGAAGACAGCAAAGTCCGTATTCTGGACAGAGATGGTTTGAAAGAAAGGTCAAAGAGGCCATTTACATTAAGATTGAACAGCCCTCTCAACAGAGTGGAAGTGTTTATAACAGAGCCCTTTCAGCAATTTCAAGAAGGTTTCACAACTTTTGCATTATTCAGGTGATCCTGAAGGCACAGATAAATGTCCAGGTGGCCTTAACTTTTCTCAAAAAGATTGCTAATGACTGCAAAGAATATAAATCTTCTACCATTCGATTCAGAACTGAAGAAGGGGAGAACCGGAAGTTGTCAAAACGGACCATTTCCTGCCTCCAGAGGTCCTTCGGGGGTGTGTGTAAGGCCGTTTTTGCCTTTCCCCAAGCTCCTAGAAAGGCTTGAGCTTGGGGAGAGAAAAACAGGCCATAAGTGTGCCAGGAGCAGGGGGAGGGAAGGGGAATGGGGAGTCACGCATGCATGCGTGGGGGCAGGGCACATATGCGACCCTCCCCCCCCCGCTCCTGGCACGCGATGGCAAAAAGGTTTGCCATCACTGTCCTAGACTAAGCTATTCCACACATATATGCACCCATCTTTTTGCCTTGAAATCCCTGTTGGTCTCCCATCTAAGTAATGATGCGGCCTAACTTTAATTTCCTATAAAAAAAGGTAAGGTACTTGGAGAAAAATAAATCTAATTACTAATTTAATTATCTGATAACAAGAATGATTAACTGGGAAGCGTTTGCTTGGTAATGGACTGTTTGAAATAAATTAGTCAAGTAATTGTGTTTGTTTTTAAAAAGTTCTCAAATTCAAACTTGAAAACCTAAAACGGGTTAAATATTTCCAGTCTGGAAATATCAAAAGACCTGCTCGCGGTGCCTCTTCCATCTAAAAACAGGCCTCATGGGGCCTCCACATGAACCATTTTTGACCAGCAAAGTGCTGCAGGGGTATTCTTCCCATCTCCCCCCCTCCCTGCACCCCCCGCTGGCCCACGGAGAACTACAATGCTGATCCAGCCCTCAAAGATATTCTGTTTGACACCCTGACCTAAAATAACTTCCTACATAAAAATTACTTACTCTGTTCCCCCCTCTTCACTTTTTTTTATAGAGACTTTTCGTGGGAATTGGATCCTGCCTTGTATGGAGACAGGCATTACAATGTTTTTACACGTGAATTTTATCCCGGCTTAGAAGATATTATGGGAATTGTTACTTCAGGGATTGATGAAGATATAGATTCAGCAGTTTTATTTGGAACTTTGCGAGGAAATATAGTTGGTTTACGGTATTATACTGGTGTGGTAAGTTCAGAATGATGAAAATTGGTGATATGAACCCTGTTTTTTAAAATTAATATCTTGAAACACTGGATCAGTTCATGGGCCAGACAAAGCTATGGTGGGTTTTGCCAAGTGTCAGGGAAGTGATCAGGTGCCCAGACAATTGGTTATTTTGGATTCATAGACAATGAGCAGTTCAATAAATGAAGGGATTTTAAGTTTGATTGTTGGCTAAAAGCATATCATGAATAGCATACATGCAAAGCAGATGATACCAAGGCTGCCAGGAGCTCCTTAACAACAGCAGAGATACCCTATGGGCAGCTAGTTTCCACAGCACCAAATGCTCACTGGGTTCCCTGCAGAAGCTGCCAACAAATAGCCCACAGTTTTAATCAAAGCTTGGTATCATGATTTCATGGCCCTGCTATGGTTAGGAGACTGCAAGACTTGATCTGACTAGCATATGACTCTGGGATGAGAATCAAAAGTCTGAGAATTTCATGGCAGGAAAATCTTTGAAGTTATGTGAAGGTTTCCTTTCCCTCCCATGTCCCCTTCTCCTTTGTTCAGCAAGCAAGAGTGAAAAAAAAACCAAGCAGGCTACCTCAGAATGAGCTCTAAACTTACAGACTTTTCTTAATATGAAGGAGAAAGATGTCACTAACTCCTTACAGTAATAACTGTCTTCTGCATTGCCACAACATGGTGTAGATCAAGGGTGTCAAACTCGCCCGTGATGTATCGCAAGTTCTCCCCCTTTGCTAAATGGGATGAGTGTGGCCAGCATGTGACTCATCCAGCTCCCCGGACCATGCGTTTGATACCCCTGGTGTAGAGTGTTTAATTTGGATTTATTGTGTTATATGAAATCAGTAAATATGACTTGTAATTTATGATATAGTATGCTATATAAATCAGTAGATAGTGATTAAGCTATATCTTAAATGTTATATGTGAACCAAAATTTGTGTGCTTATCAGTAATTGTTTGAAAAAATGTTCAGATTATTCCTATTTTAGCATGCAAATAATATCAAGAAAACCAGCTATCAATTAAAATGTTAACAGTAATCTACAAGGCCTAAGTAATTAAGCACTGCTTCCCCAGTCCCACTAATCCCACTAAGTAAGATAAGCTTGCAAGGTCCTGTTTGTGATCCCATAAATTAGATTGGATGGCAAAGAATAGCCAAGAGTAGGGCCTTTTGGATAGAATTTATTATTTAAAGATAAAACTGTTTTGGTTAAACATGTTTAAGAATAGTTTATTTATTTATTTATTTAATAGCATTTATATGCCTTAACAGAGGGACTCGGGGCGGCTTACATAAAACAAAGAACATACAATAAACAATTATTTAAAAAACAATAAAAACAAAATTAAAATCAGCATAGAAATAAATCAACACCCTATATCAACTCAGCCAGGATGTAGAAAAAAGTAGAGTCTTTAGGTCACGGCGAAAGGAGCGGAGGTCAGGGACAGTCTGGAGCTCAGTGGGTAACCCATTCTAGAGGGACGGAGCGACCACAGAGAACGTTCTCCTCCTGGGGGCTGCCAGCCGACATTGACTGGCCGATGGCACCCTAAGGAGGCCCTCTGAGCACAAACTGGACGATGGGAGATTGCTGCTGGCAGAAGGTGGTCCTGCAAGTATCCCGGTCCTAAGCCATGAAGGGCTTTAAAGGTAAGCACCAGCACCTTGAAGTGTTTAGCAGCCTTTATGACTGGTTTAATTGCAAATGTTAATTTTACAGGTCAATGATGGTGAAATGGTGGCTCTCCAGCGAGAACCTAATAATCCATATGATAAGAATGCTGTAAAAGTAAACAATGTGAATGGTGATCAAGTAGGCCATATAAAAAAAGAACTGGCAGCTTGCTTGGCTTATATCATGGACAACAAATTGGCAGTAGTGGAAGGGTAAGAATTCATTTTGAATACTATTTTCCCCAAAATAAAATAATGTTCATGATCAGCAATTGAGTAATTAAACATGGCAAAACAGAAAAGTTATTGTTTCAGCAATGGAAGCCTTCTTATTGCACCTTTAAGATAATTACTAGTTTAAACATGGATATTTATATTTAGTGTAGTTTCTAAATGAGTAAAATTCCAGTTTATGCTATCTGTTGTCAGTAGAGATTCTCAATCATTCAGGTCAGGGTTATATCAAAGGTACTTTTTCAAAAGGTATATTTTGAAAAATATACCTTCCATATTTTGAAGATTCTTCTCAGAACGTTTTCTTCAAGGAAAAAAATAGTTGCTTTTGAAAAACCACCTTTGAGATATGCTAGCTGTGGGTTTATAGCATCATTTTGTACATGTGTATTTTGTATGTGTTCGTATGATGTACATATTATAAAATGTGATCATGTGACATAATAACATGTTATATCAATGACGTTTTGAATCTATATAAAATACTTTGTAAGTTCTACTCAACATTGCAGAATTAATTTTAGCGATTAAAAGCAAGATTTATTTCCATTGTTTCTCCTGTCATTTGTTGATTTTTGCATTTCATTATTTTGGTCACTGACTTTTCTGTCCTTTTGAAGATATAAGTTCTGTCCTTTTGAAGGTATAAAAAAATAAATCAATTTTTGTAATATTCCTTGGTAATTCCTTTCTCATTATTACTAGCGTTTTTTTTTTACACTATCCAGGAAATATTTGCTGTAATTGTATAATATTTATTTTTGGGGAACAGCCTTAAATATCAAGCTAGAATGGCATAATCTGGATTCCAATAGCTACATAGTAATTAAGCTTGTGATAGCATTGTGCAAGTCACTATTTCTCAATCTGTTCCATTATGCTTGAAATAATAAAAGAGGAGCACAAGGGAGGATAAATATGCTTTCTAGAGCTTTGTAAATCCTTTTGAAAGAAGTGTTAATATGCTGCTTTAACAGTTTAATAAGTTTTGCAAGTGCTCCCACATACCTAATGCACTCCTTTGAATGATTAGCACAGTCCTAATCTATGTTTTCCTGAGCTCTTTCTACAGAGGGAAAGAAAAACATGTAATACTATTATTACTGCTATTTTTTTTCTCATAGGGTTGTTCCTCGTGGAACAGATAATGTTTTCACTATGCCAGTGGAATTGAGCTTTTGGGGAAAAGAAGAGAATAAGCAAGTGCTTCTAGAAAGACTAAAAATGCATGGATTAAAGTTAGCACCGCCAGGAAAATGTAAGTTATCAATCAAGATATGAAGGACTTTCTCATGTAAATAAAAAAAAGCTCAATGTTAACATCCAAACATTTACTAGTTCTCATATTTCAATGGCATTTAGTTTCAGGGTTTGGTTTTGAGACTGGCAGGACATCTGGCAGAGGTAGAACACGTTACAATGCTCCAAGCCATGGTGCTATCCAAATGACAACTGAACAGGTATCACTACTCATGCTTGTTATAAGAATAGTAATAGCAATAGCACTTAGAGTTATAGGCTGCTTTATGATGCTTTACGGCAGTCTCTAAGCGGTTTACAGAGTCAGCATATTGTCCCTTACAGTTTGAGTTCTCATTTTATCATCCCCAGAAGGATGGAAGGCTGAGTCAAACATGAGCTGCTCAGGATGAAACTCTGGACAGTGGGCAGAGTCAGTCTGCAATACTGCATTCTAACCACTGCACCATCACAGTCTTGGAGCCAAGCAACTCTTGACTTACTGTGTGGGTGGCTTTATAGTGTGTGCTAGAAGAAGCAGGACAGGGAATGTCAAGTCTGTTGGCTGCGCTATCATTTCCCTTTCTTTGACCAATGAAAGGCATGGAATGGTCACACCACATTTGTCTGCCTCTATCTGAAGAAAGCAATGTTAGTCAGCAAGTGAATAGAGTTAGGTCGAGGATGGTAGGGTTTACTTTGTTCTGATAAGGAACATTGAGACCCCTAATAATGTTTGTGTCCATACATCTTGCATTTGGCCTGGAAAAATTTCCCCCTGTAGATTTGAAATTACACATTTTCTAGTATGATAAAGCTGCCCATTTTAACTTTAATTTACAACTTTAATGTATTATTTTCCTTACCTCAGTCTCACTTTATCATGTAAAATGAAAAAAGTGTGCAATATAAACCTGTTAATTTGCGGTTTAAATGCTTCTTTAAAATATAAAAATGTTGAAAAATGTGTTTGATGAGAGCATTTTATTGTGTGAAATAATAATATAAACTTGATATTATAAGGCTATGCGTATATTATCCTACATTGTAGCTTAAAACCGAATTCGACAAACTTTTTGAAGACCTGAAAGAAGAAGATAAGACCTGTGAAATGGAAGCAGCAAAGGTTTGTAATTTGAATAAGTGACAGTGGTTATTGCTGTATTGAATACATCACTTTGGGGAAAGGGGGTGCCTTCTGGTCAGTTTTGACTGCTAGCAACAGCCTAGATGAGTGCCTACTGTTTTCTTGGCAATATTTTAGAGATGATTTGCCACTGCTTTCTTCCTAGGGCTGAGAGAAGTGGCTGGCCCATTACCTTGTTGCCAGTGAATGAAATCATTAATAATTAATTGTAAATAAACCAAATGAAAAGGTAAAAAATAACAGTGAAAAATGAACAGCTGCAAGTTGTAGCTTTTTCTCTGAAGAAATATTTAAAATGGAATCTTTGTTTTCTAGGCTGTTTTGACACCTTTACTGCCACACCAGAAGCAAGCTTTAGCTTGGATGATTTTGCGAGAGAACAATAATGATCTTCCTCCGTTTTGGGAAGAGCGAAATAACTTCTTTTACAATACAATTATACATTTTGCTGAAAGAAATAGACCAGAAAATGTGCTCGGAGGAATATTGGCAGATGATATGGGACTGGTAACTATTTTGTTAGTTATCTGTCAAGAATACTTTAATTTGGATTCTTAGCTGTACATGGGTTGGACTCGGAGACCTGAAAAGCTGATTCCAATTCTGCTTCTATGAAAAAAAATGCTAATTAATTGTTTAATGTATTTTAGGGCAAAACACTTACTATGATTGCAGTAATTCTTACCAACTTCCATAATGGGAAACCTCTTCCTCTTGAAAAGAAAATTGATCAAATGGAAGAGGTGAGATATTTATTGTCTATCGTTCTGTTAATAATTTAAGTCAAAATAATCCAGATATTCAAAGCAAGAGAAACAATAATATTCTGACATCAAATGTGAGACATTTTTCATTTTTAGTAACAAGATTTGGCAATATGAATATAATTTATTTGACCTGTGTGCTATTTGGACTTTTTTTTTGTAGTCTTCCCTTAATGTTTTGTGGCTGACATTTTAAACCATAGAAAATTACCAGGTACCACTGAAATAAATCAGCACAGAAATGATGTTTTTGTTAGCAAAATATTCGGCAGATTTTTTTAGTATGAGGCATTTTCATAGATACAAATCTCTTCTGCCCAGGTTAAGACAAGTTATACTCTATGAAGCTTTTATGCTTTGTGCCACTTGTTTTAAATACATTTCATGTATTTTAAAAAGTAACTAGTAATTATATGTAGAATTTAAGATACATTAACTGTTTTAATGAAATTTTTGCTTCTGTTTTACCCTTTAGAAATATGTTCCTACTGCACAAAACAACTTACAAGGTAATTTGTAATACTCTATATTTGTAATATATACTGATTTGAGAACATTTATTTCAGATCTGCCTCAGATTCATGTGATATTAATATGTAAATTAAAGTCAGTGAAATTGAAGCATGCCCTAGTCTGGATTGAATTCTTTAAAATGAATTAGAGAAATTCTTTTTTACATTAAATACGTTTGTTGTTTTATAATAACTTCTAAAATAAAACCTTTTAAAATTTTTTTTCTCATAAGCACCCAATTGTGGCTTGCAGCTGAATGCTTCCAATTCAAAAGAAGAAAGTGACTCTTTTCCCTCACAATCTTCTAGATCCTATCCAAAAAGGTAGAATTTTTTTCCTTTCTATTAAGGAATGTGCATGCTTTAAAACTTATTCAAAATGTGGATAGTGCATAAACACCCCTCTCTGTTGCTCATTAAAGTAGTATTTCCTAACCTTGATAACTGCCAGTATTGTGGACTTCTGGTTCCAGAATTTTTATCAATGCCCCTGTTGGTTGTGGATTTCTAGGTTCTGGGTTCATTGCCAATGCTGGGAAACAGTGCACTGAAGGAACCTGATTTTTTTGAGGAACCAATTCCTTAAAGTCTAGATGACTGAACAAATAGCAGTAACATGTATTTTCCCTTCAGACTTGCCCAGAAGCTGGAAAAAATTGAGCTAATGAATGGCATTGTGGTCCATGCAAACCCCACACATTACTTTAAAGTAATTTTGAACAATACATGTTGTATTTCTTATATAATCCTATGTTTTTTTATTATGGTAAATATCTTTATTTCACAAAATGAAACACATTCATAGTAAAAAAAAATCCTGTCTAGCTTGTTCAGAGTTAAAGAAGTGATACAGGTAGTATTTGACTTTATTTAGTGATAGTTCAAATTACAATGGTACTGAAAAAAATGACCATTGTTCACACTTATGACCATTGTAGCATCCTCATGGTCATGTGATCAAAATTCGTACTCTTGGCAACTGGCTTATCAGGTTCAGCGTCCTAGGGTCATGTGATCACCTTTCCACTTTTTGACAAGCAAAGACATTAGGGAAGCCAGATGCATGTTTTACTATCTTAAAAACCAGTGATTCACTTAACTATGGCAAGAAAGGGTGTAAAATGGGGCAATATTCTTCACTTAACAAATCTCACTTAGCAATGTAAATTTTGGACTCAGTTGTGGTTGTACATCAAGGACTACTTATAAGTTTGCCCTTTGTAAGTAACCAGCATAATAAGCTGATACTTATTTAGGAAGGTGTTTAGATATTTATTAACTGAAATGAAGTTTTTATCTTAAAGTATGGTATCCAGGACAAATATTTATTTTTTAAAATAGTATTCAATGAAAATTCTTTTTATATTTTCCTCTCATTTCTGAATTGAAATACTTATGTGTTCATTTATGTATTTAATATATTGGATTTTTAAACTGCTTGACTCCAACACCCTGGCAACTTACAATGTTTAAAACAATGCAAAATTTAAAAAGGAGGATGCTGTCTGAATAAAACCACATAGATAAAATCCAGAAAAAAATTGTCAGGCTCCTTAAATACACTAATCTGAGAACAGAGCAAAGTATTGAGAGACTTGCGGAATATTTAAAGGGTGGGAACTATACAGTCCTTCTATATCTTGTGGAATGCTATTTCAGAGGGCAAATGCTACAGTTATGCCAGATGTCCTCACACTGCTTATGTTTGAGGTTTTGAAGAATTCCTTAGCACAGTGATGGCTAACCTTTGTTTCCCCGGGTGCTAAAAGTGTGCGTGCATGCGCTATCATGTGCCCACACTCATTAAATGCCCCTCCCACATGCCCTGCGCATGCATGCATGACCCCCCCCCTTTTGGCCTCACATCCCAAAACAGCGCTGGGGGGAGTGTTTGTCTCCCAAAACTGCTGGGAGTTGGGAAAAGCCTCCAAAACAGCTGGGTGGGGGGAAAGCCTCCTGAAACGGCTGGAAGGGTGGGGGAAGCATCCAAAATGGCTAGGAGGTGGGGGGGAAGCCTCC
>JANHFM010004542.1:40911-55156 GCA_032468115.1 Grayia smithii
GGGGGGGAAGCCTCCAAAATGGCTGGGGTGGGGGGGAGAAAGCCTTTGCCTCCCAAAACAGTGCTGGGTGGGGAATCTCCGGAGATCTGGGAAGGCACAGGCAGCAGAAAGTGAGGAGAAAGGTCCCCCCATGCATGGGCGTGTGCCTCCTGCTTGCAAGGCAGACCTGAAAATCTGGCTGGCAGGAAGTGTGTGCACATGCGCAGTGGAGCTGAGCTGGGCGACGGTTCGCGTGTCCATAGGTTCGCCATCATGGCCTTAGAACTTAAGTTTTCTTTTCCCAATAAAAATTACTTGTGGATTATCTCTTTCTCAAACATACACACAAAAATAGTTGACTGTTTCATGACTTAGAACCAACAAATATATAATCTTCAAATCTGACCTATATGATTAATGGTATGGTTCAGTGAGATATGTTAATTCAGGAAATTGAATTATTGGAATAAGCCATGAGTTAAGTTAATCATGCCAACTGTATAGTACAGACATATCTAATGATTCTTAAATATTGTGATTTGTTTTGACCATGGCTTGAACCTAAAATAGTCTGGGCAACTTGTTGCCTTCTGCCTATTGGTGAATTATAGCTCACAATATCCTTTTCATTGTTTTATACTATTGAAACTACTGACGTTTAGAATTCAGCAATATCTGGTAGCCACATACTACAGAGACTATTTTTTGTTGTAAAATGAGGGTGGGGAGAATGTCCAATTTTGGGGAATAGGTTGCACAACTATCAACTATCTCAATTCCTAGCCAAAAAGTGACTGGCAAGATGGCTGTACTCAACCCTGCTTTATTTTATCCATCCATCCAATTTTTGAACTGCTCATCTTCCTCAGATGGGTCTCCTTTAGCTCACTAACCTTCTTTACAGGTTGAACAAGTAAAATTGCTACCTTAAAACAATTGCATATGAACAGAATATTATTTTTGTCTCTCCTCACTTTCGGTGCTTTAGAGTTATGGGCCAGAAATCAAAGTGCACAATAAGCAGTGACACAGAACCTGAGCTGGAAGTTGCAAAACAAATAAAAAGTGAGTTACAGTTATTTTTTATTCTATTATTTTCTTAGCATCTTTCCAATTGTACTTATGATAACATGTTTTGTTTTCCAGTTAAAGGAAAAAAACCAAAATCAAGAGCAAGGAAAAGAAAACTAGGTAATGATATTTGACCATTCTGTTTCTTCTCTTGATTCCTTAGAAAAAAATCTGGTAATACTAAGAAAAACTTTACTGACTATTGTTATGGGATTGCAAAATAACAGAATTGGAAGGGATCTTGAAGTCTTCTAGTCTAAATTAGGTAGTTAGGTAGAAATAAGTGACTTAAAATTGGATTAAATAGTGTTTATAGCCATCCTGAAGGTCCTGATACTGCTTATTACAAAGAGATAGATACAAATCGACTGGATTTGTTGAATATTTAATCAGTTAACTACTTTATCCATAGTTGCAAATCATGAGCTAGAACAAGTTTCTTTTTTACTTCAACTATGATTCTGCATGCTCAGTCAAACAGTTAGCCACAGTTTAACTTCTCCTAGTTTTCATTTTTACTCCTATATATGACTGCTTTTAGAAAAGCTTTCTGCTTTTAGATTTCCTTTGCTTTCTTCCATCTCCTATATAGTGATTTGGGGGCCTCATTGCTTGTGGATAAGGATCCAGCTGGGATCCCCATAACAATAACTAATTGATTGTTAGCCTGAAGCATGGATGTATCTATTGTATGTGTATTTATTTTAACATTTTAATCAACTATGATAAAAGAAAATCATGGCTTAGTGCAATATATAAACCGAGATATGCTTGTTATATCAAAGCTGTCTATATAAATGATGTAAATAGAAGGCATGTAAATCTTTGATTTTAGATTTACATTATTTTGACATGGTTTTTTTGTTGAAGACTAAGCAAAAAGTTACTCAGGTATGAAAAGTAAATTAGTAGTTAAGTGTATAGCGCAAAATGAATAGCTGCATTTTATATTTCTTAAGAATCCCAAAATAAAGGTAGTAAAACAGTTATGAATATAATTGCAGATGATAAGCTTGGAGTAGGAATGTCTTCTTACTAGTATGTAGTTATTCTTTAACTGAATAACACTAAGTGGACTAAATATACTATGAGTACCATAGCATATTCAACTTGGTAATTGTGTGTTTTCCTTCTCTCTAAGATGATGTTCCTGTACAACCAAAGAAAAATGAAATTGATAATAGAGGAACGCTGATCATTTGTCCTCTGTCTGTTCTAAGTAACTGGATTGTAGGTTTATAGTTTACATAGTTTGTATTTCCTAATGTTTATAGATTGTAACTCTTAAACGAATGAGGATTTTTCTACATTGAATTAAGTAAAACAGTTTTTTTCTTTAAAATTCTTTTTCAACCTGAATATTGCTTTGACAAGATAATGTATATATAACAGTCTTGTGTTGTACCATAAATTATACTAGTTCTTGGAGCAAATTTTTGGGAAGAATGGAGGGTTTTAGTGGGTAGCAGAAATCAGTGAAAAAAGAATTTTTAGCTTCATAAAAGGTCCTGCTAGTGCAAAAAGTAGAGACCTAGTAAAATAATGATAGGAGTATACATACTTATATATCAGCATCTGGCTGTTGGGTAATAATTTATTCCCTTATAATTTGGTTATACAGCCTTTTTAAGCACTTCTGTTAACAACCTCAAATTATTGGAAAGATGAATAGCTCATAATCACATAGTCCATAGACTATCTTGAGGAAGAGGTTCAAAATGGTGCAGGATAAGACATTAGTGTTGGAATACCAGAGTTACAACTATCATTATTTTATTAAGTTCATATATATATATTTTAATTAAAAAGGAAAAGATTTTGTTCAGACAAGAATGATTCCTCGTAACTACATTGACATCTTAACCAAAGGTGCTTTTTCAAGAGGCAACTGGACTTTCTGCTTTTCCTTTAAAGATGTTTTGCTTCTCCAAGAAGCTTCTTGGATGAGAAGCAAAACATCTTCAAAGAAAAACCAAGAAGTCCAGTTGCCTTTTGAAAAAGCACCTTTCGGACAACATGACCTGAGAATCTCCATAGACATTGATATCTTAAATAGTACAGAAATGGTTTCCCATCTTTGTCTGGAAAGTATTTAGCTTTCTAAATACTAATCCCATGACTCTGGAATTCTCTTGTGGTGTCTTATTCAAGAAATAATTAGCCTAACTATGCTTAGTTTCCAAGTCCAGACAAGGCTAACCACATGGTGCCATGCCAGAGGACATATTGCACTTTTTCATGTGCTATCTAATTTGGTGTAGTGGTCAAGGTGCTGGCCTAGAAACCAGGAAATTGTGAATTGTAGGCCTCCTATAGGCATGAAAGCCCCCTGGGTGATTTTGAGCAGGTCATTTTCTCACATTACAACTCAGTTCATGCAATTGTTGTGGAGAAACTAGGAGTATTAGGTATGTTTGCCACCTTGGTGTCCCTGCGGGTTTTACCCTGCTAGTTGTGACTGACTTTAGAGGGCGGTGCTCATCTCCATTTCTTAAGCCAAAGAGCCAGCATTGTCTGGGGATGTTTCCGCAGTCATGTGGCTGAGATGACATGACACCACAGTAGAGTACAGTGAAACAGAATGCTGTTACCTTGCCAAACACTTACTTGCCCTATTTATCTACCTGCATTTACATGATTTTGAAATGCTAGATTGGCAGGAGCTGGGACAAGTGATGGGAGCTCACTCAGGTCTCAAACTGCTGAGCTGTAGACCTATAATAGTCAGACTCAGCATCCTAACAACTTTAAGTTACATATAAAAAAGGCAGGATAAGATGATGATGCAGTTTCTACTTTCACCAAAGCAACCAAAGCTCTTAATCCCTATACCTGAAAGAAGTGCACATCATTTTTTAATTTTCTTCAGTGAAATGCCTGAGGGGATAATCACAGATGTCACATATTAAAACTAATTGCATTCCTTTGGAATCATAACTGAAGAAAGAACTGACAGCAAATAAATCTCTGTTAGGTGAATAATTATGCCTTTATAATCTTTTTTTTTGTACCGGGAAACAGTAGCAAGGATCAGAGCAGAATTTGCAGGCTATAAAATTTATGGCACAGTCAATTAATTGTACTTTTTGGTCAATTCTCATTTTAGGACCAACTTGAACAACACGTTGATCCAAATATTCAGTTAAACACTTACATTTACTATGGCTCGGAACGGAACAAAGATCTGACAGTACTTTCCAAGCAGGATATTGTCTTAACAACATACAATGTTTTAGCTACTGACTACGGGGTAAGTATACTGAAAATTCCAAGAGCTTTTTTTTTTTTAGAAAAAAAAGAAAGGAGTAAGGTAGCATTCATATAAATTAGACTTTTGCTCATGCTGAATTTAGTTTCGTACTTTTTAAAATCACTATAGCGCTACTTTAGTTTCATAGTGCTACTTTATTTTTCATATCCTTCATGTTGTTTGGCATTAAGGAGCAGGTTATAGTTTTCTAATAGGCAGTTAATAAAGCAGCTGATACTTGGCTGCCAGATTTCATCTAATATTGCCTGGTTGATCCCACCTCCTTTAAAAGGCTCAAGATAACTTGGTAGAACTGACAATTGTAAAAAAAAAGTAATGTTTTCTTCATAGAGAACTTAATTCCAGCTGACTTCATGTTGTTTTCCTGGGAACAGTATGGAATTGATTTGCCATTGCCTTTTTTCATGTATTCCTGGAGTTTGCCCATTCAAGTTTTAATCAGGCCTCACCTTGTTTAATCTTTGGGCCCAGACAAGGTCAGCTACTGTCTACTGATACTGACAATAATAGGGATGGCACAGAACTGGTAATCTAAACATTAATCTAGCTGCTAATAGTCTGCTGTGAGAATGATTTCTATAGCAGTGAAAAGAACTTTCAATATTCCAGGTTTTATTTTATTTTATTTTATTTTGTATTGTATTGTATTTATTAAATATATTTATATAGCCACCTAATTCATACACAACTCCTATTCCACTTTGTAAAATCATAAATATCCTTCTGATAAAATTGTCAAAGTTTCTTCTCTCGGGGTTTAAATAAGACGACTCATCCTCAAATGCTTCTTTAACATTTTATTTATTTCAAATACTAAAATGGGTAATATGTATTTTTCCAGACCAGAGATAACAGTCCTTTACATAAATTAAAATGGCTGAGAATTGTGTTGGATGAAGGTCATACAATACGAAATCCAAATGCTCAACAGACAAAAGCTGTTCTAGATCTGAATGCAGAAAGAAGATGGATCTTGACAGGTATTTATGCTGTAGATTCAATACTGCAGTATATACCAGGTTGGGGACTGTTGTCTAAACAGAATGCTGCATCCTCCTAATCATTGTTCATTGTCGTCCTCTTTGAGAATTTGAAGTGCTACACATATGTACAAATCTGAGGGATGATAAGATGCAGAAGTTTAATTCAGTCTTGTGCAGGTGGTCCTCAACTTTTGAACATTTGTTCAGCAATTGTTTGAAATTACAAGGGAATGAACAAAGGGACTTGTTGAAGTGTCCAAAGTAAGGACTGTTACAGCGCCCCCACAATCGTGATAAAATTTCAGGCATTGAAAGCCCACCTGCACTTATTACCACATGGGTGCTGCAACTGTCCCCACCTGCCTATCTCCCACACCCCTGATTTCAACCACCCAGATACCCCATTAATTCACACAAAGCTGCTGCCTGAGAAGCCTCATCATCAACCCAGCCCACTAGAGCAAGCAAGGTTGCTGTGCTTCAGCAAGACTCACTGCCCACCCAGCCCAGCATTGCAAGCAAAGCTGCCTCAGTTCAGGTAGCCTCATTCTCCCACCCAGTCACCAAGCCCACTTGGCCATTTATTCTTGCAATTTTTTGGAAGTATCCTCTATAGGAGAAAGGATCAGATAATGGTGTGAGTCATCCTCAGTAAGAAGGCTATATTCGCAGTACTTGGTCATTAAATGAGGAGTGATGTATGAGTGGTGTATGTTTACTTTTTTGCCAAACAATCCTTGAGACTTATTTTATCTAAGCTGAATAAGCATGATGCCCAGCATATTTTTTTCTGTCCTTGTTTTAGGCACACCTATTCAGAATTCTTTAAAGGACTTGTGGTCTCTCCTTTCCTTCTTAAAGTTGAAACCTTTTACAGACAGATTGTGGTGGCACAGAACAATCCAGCGGCCTGTCACTATGGGAGATGAAAGAGGGCTTAAGTATAAACTGCATCTAATATATTCTAGATATTCTGTAAAGATTAGCACAATACATCTATAAATTACTACTTGTAGAATTTAAAATATTCTTTAAAAATACTTCTAAGTGTTAAAATCTTCAGGTTTAGAAAATACGCAACATTACCTTGTGCACACGAGCTAGCTTTGCAATTAACATGATATTATAGGTTGTTTTGTGAATATTTCCATATTTATGTCTGAATGTGTGAATGTTTCCATATTTTCTGTATATGATAGATGATTATATATTGTCTGAATATTTCCATATTTTCCTAGGCGTTTACAATCTCTAATTAAGAGCATTACTCTTCGAAGAACTAAAACAAGCAAAGTTAATGGGAAGCCAGTTTTGAAGCTCCCCGAACGTAAAGTATTTATTCAACATATTACGCTTACAGATGAAGAGAGTGCCATCTATCAGTCTGTGAAAAATGAGACTAAAGCTGCTATAAGCAGGTAAATAGTGCCGGCTGTCAAATGGAAAAAATATATATTCCATTACCCATATTAAATTCTGATTTATATAAAGGTGGATTTTATCAAGATTACTATTTGTATCAGAGGAAATATTTTCAGAGAAACGTTGGTAATATGATTAATAAATGACGATCAGATTAAAGTAAACTATGAAAATTATAGTAACATTCATTTATTCTAATAAATTGTTGCACAGCTGTAATTTTATGCAAAGTGGGCTTTTCTCTAAATGTGACCGCAAGTTTAGCCAGGCAATTCTTAATAGGATGTTGCAATGGTTGTAAGTGTGTTGTAATGTCAAAATGGTCACTGCACGAACTGTTTTTGGTTGAGAACTATCTGTATTGTATATTTTATGAGCTGTGACTCATTGGTTCAATTTTATAGTCTTTTTTTTCTAAAAATGGTATGCATATGCTCATGTGTTTTGTTGGTGGATGTCAAAGCATCTATTATGATCTATTATGTATTGTTATGCATTTATTATGTGCTATCTGTGGTGTCCATTATGAAAGATAAAACAAAATGGATTCTAAATGAAGCACAGTTTATATAGAGTGACGTAGATTGCACTCAGAGATAAAGCCAAACATTTCTTAATGTGAATATAATTGGAACAGGCTTGTTTTAAGACATGAGAGCTGATGAGAAAAAAAAAATGAGAATGCTTGATTTACTGGTTCAAAATTATTGCATTGGAAAAGAATTTGCAAAATTCTAGTCCAGTGCAATATTTTTGATCCAGTAAATAGAATTTGAAAAAAGTTCTATTATAACAGGTTTGTTTTACTATCAAAATTATTCTTTAGGTATTTTACTGAGGGAAGTGTTTTGGCCCACTATGCAGATGTTCTTGGTGCTTTGCTCAGATTGAGACAGTTGTGCTGTCACCCATCTCTCTGTTCCAGTATCTCTCAATCTAGTTCTCTAGAAAGTGAGTACATTTTAACAATTCAGTAGACATGTAACCTGATTTTAATTAGCTGTTATGTAATAGAATGGTACTTTATAATTGCATATGTATTAGGGCTGTGCATTGTTTCAGTTCAGAAGAGGAAGCATTGTGATTTGAGAATCTGATAAGACTGCTGACAAATACTGAATTCCAAAAGATGTTTTTTGGAATTGAATCTGAAGCATTGCACAGTCCTAATATATACATAGCTTAAAAACTCTTGTCTGTTGTATTTCTTTTTAATGTGTAGGTACTTCTGAAGAATTCCGTGATATATTAATACAGAAGATGAAGTTTGTTCTAAGCTCTGGATCAGATGAAGAATGTGCTATTTGCTTGGATTCGTTGGCTTTTCCGATGATAACACACTGTGCCCATGTGTTCTGTAAGACCTGCATTTATGAAGTCATCCAAAGAGAAAAGGCAAGTTATCATCATCAATCACCTGCACAAATTATTTCAGAGTGATGTGCATTAGTCCAAGATGAGTGGACTTTGTTCTTTTATTATCTTCTGCTCACACTAATGTGAATATTCTCCACTGGGTGTCCTATGGCTGGGGTTCCCAACTCCCAGTCTGCAGACCAGTGTCGGTCTGTGGACTGTTGAAAACTGAACTGCACAAGCAGCGGGCAAACACATTAGGTTGCCCATGTGACACTATCCCTCCTGCCATTGCCAGTCTGTAGAGCCAGAAATTTGGCGGCAGCAGAAGCAGCAGCAATGGCGGGGGCGACGGGGCAGCAGAAGCAGCAGCAATGGGGCAGTTCGGGTTTTCTGGCGGCGGCAGCAGAAGCAGCAGGAATGAAGGGGGCGGCAGCAGCGGAAGCAGCAGCAATGGTGGGGTGGCGGGGGCAGCAGAAGCAGCAGCAATGGGCAGTTCGGGCTTTCTGGCGGCAGCGGCAGCTGTCTGTTGTTGCGGCCATTGCTGCTATTGCTGCTGCCATTGCAGCAACTGCCCCCCCCCCGCGCCGCCGAATGTATATATTCGTTGTATAAGGTAAACCCAGATTTTCACCCCCTTTTTGGGGGTAAAAAGGGGCATCTTATACTCTGAAAAATATGGTATTTTAAACGTACTTCTGGCTGTACAGCTCATCTATTACATGAGAATTTGGGGGGAAAAATTGCTATTAGATCAGCTACTAAGCTTCTGCATGAATTGGTTCTAAAGCAGTGCAACTGTATCTTGCCAGTCAGCTAAATTTTCTTGGGGAGGAAAAAGGG
The DNA here is from genome assembly GCA_032468115.1 of Grayia smithii. Lineage (NCBI taxonomy): Eukaryota > Metazoa > Chordata > Lepidosauria > Squamata > Grayiidae > Grayia > Grayia smithii. Next base: position 49,837 of record JANHFM010004542.1, read on the forward strand.
TTGTTATAGCTCTATACTTTAGGTTAAAAGTTCATATAATCTCTTGGAATAATTGTCTCCCGAGGCAGCACAAATACATATTGGGTCTACTCTAGTCTGTTTAATATTAATACATATTTTTGCTCTAAACATTTGGGGGAGGGGCATTATTTGAAACTGGCTATATGTAGATATTAATTGCATTCATAAAACACCCAAGGAGAGAGAAAGATTGAGGCTGTGCTTCACAATTCTGTTGCCGACCCTTAGGAAGTTTTCCTGTGTAGGTAATAAGGAAGATCAGGGTTCTGTATCATGCAGCATAATCTAGCCATAGAAATTCCTCCCTGCAAAAATTATCCCTTAATATGGGAGGGGGGGTGAGCAAGGGAAGGAAAAATAGGCAAATCCTCAATCTTGTCACCCACTTAACTACCACCTAGAAGAGTGCCTTAATAGGATATACATGTTCTTACAGAGATTATAGATACGGGCTTTTCATACCCTAAAGCAGGGGAGACAAACTGGATTTCTTCAAGGGCTGGATCAGTTACCAGTTTAGGTTATGTTTTGACTGGCAGAGTGCTGCAGAAGGCTGTCCAGGCCAAAAACGGGGTGCGGGAGAGCCATGTGTGGGTCCTCCTGCACCCTGATTTTGTTAGCAGAGGCACTGCAGTCCAGTCCTTTGCTATACCAGGCCTGCCCCGCAGGCCAGATTTAATCTTCAGTTTGACATCCCCACCCTAAAGCAAGGGTAATTTTTTTAGGACTAATATGGCTCAACATTTTATTTATTTAATTAAAATTGTTCTAAACCTTTTTGAGAGGGTAGCCATTTTTTATATTTTAATTTTTTTTGTGTGTTTTAGCTTGTATTGGGAAACATTAAGGATTTTTTTGGAGAGTGGTAGGTTGAAAAAATAGTCATGAATGCCACATTTTTTACTATTATCCTAAATTTCTGTTTCAGCATGATAACATTAATTCCAGGTAAAATTAGTTTTTCAACTTAATTATGCATTCTTTGCGGAAATTGCATGTTAAAATTTTTAAGTGTGGGCAAACAATCAATTTTTAAACATAATCACTGCTTACAATTGTGTTTTTTTTACAATAAATAGTTTTGTTTTTCAGGGATATGCAAAATGTCCTCTTTGTAGAAAGCAAGTTTCATCAGAACATTTAATAGAATGCCGTTTGGAAGAAACTCATGATGAAAAAAACACTAAACAGCAATGGACATCTAGTTCAAAGGTAAATTCTACATTTTATTTATATGTGTGTGTGTGTATGTCTGCTTCACAAAAAGTGTGCTGAAGTACATCAAACTATTGCATTTCAAATAGTGCAATATTTGGATAAATTATTTAGAAACTGGATGTTTTGAATTCAGTCAGTTAAATGGGTACTTCAAGATATTTTCCTCTAAGCAATGGTTAAAGAAGCAGCTGGGGACCATTTACGATGGAGGAATCTTTCAGTATTGGAGCAAATTTAAACTGTCAATCTTGTAGATATGCTTTTAAAAAAGGCTAACTTAATCTTCCTCAGTGACCATAAACAGTTCCAAATGGATGCAGTAGAACTCTGCTGCATAAGCAAGTGCTTTTCAGTGTGGCACAAAGGTTCTTGGCATTCATTCAGCCAGTCTTGCCAATTTCCTGCCTTTGCCTTGTTACTTTATTATGCTGGTATTACGGTTGTGAACTTTTTAGTTTTTAGTTGCAGCCAGTCTGACTCTAGAATTTCAATATCTGGATTCTCTTGACTTACATTTAAATTTAATTAAAATTCAAAAGAGACAATCAATGATCTGTCAATTAATGATTAATCACGAAGTGCAATGGATTGTTTGGAATAGGTTATACTCAAAAGTGTTTAATACGATTTGATTAAAATGAAGCTGTTTCAGACAGAGTGGTTCAGCAGATGAGAAAAGAATGAGAAAAACACCATAGGCATTGGCAATGGTAGTTTAGATGGGAAGAGGGGGAAAGATACCAGGAAGATATGGAGAGGGTGGGAGAGTGAGAAGTGTGTTAGGCTATTTGGTGCGGTAACAATTCAGAGGAGGGAGGGAAGGTACTGGAAAGATAATGGTAAGTAGGTAGTGTATGCCATATTGGAATGCTGGTAGTTATTTTTGGAGTGTTCAGTCTTCATTAACTTCAACCACGATATAAAAACAGCAGTATTCCTTAGAATATGTTATGAAAACTTTCAAAGATTTGCAATAGCTTGTCTGCATGTATTTCTCTAAGTTGAGAGGAGTTGGATTTTTGAATTAGTTTAAACGGCACCTTCCAACTTTGTGATAAGACATCTGCATAAAAATCCATATGTAAAGTTGCCTGATTTTGTAACATGATTATTACTTTTCAAAAACCATTCTATACAGCACTAACATGTGAATCCATTGTTTCTCAGATTTAAGAATTTAGATCTCTGAATTATAACTTTCCATAAAAGAGAAAAAGCTTTTTTTCCAGACTTCATATCATTTCAATATTAATTTGGGAAATCTAATTTTCTGTTCTTTGCTTAAGTTACAAGGATATTTGGATGTAGAAAATGAAGTCGCATTAGGCTGGTAAATAAGACAGAAGATGTGCATGAACTTCATGGATAATGAAAAAGCCAGAAAAAAGAGAAATTATTTTAAAAATTAAAAAGAATTATTTTGTCTTTCAGGTCAATGCTTTGATGCATGCTTTGATTGAGTTAAGAAAACAAAATCCAGCTATTAAGAGTTTAGTTGTTTCACAGTTCACAAAATTTCTGTCTGTAATAGAAACTCCACTGAAGTAAGTAAGATGTGTTCTTTAATAAAATTATATTATATATTTTAATAATAATAAAATGTGATTTAGGAAAAACTTTAAAATTTAAAACCGAGGTGGCGCAGTGGTTAGAGTGCAGTACTGCAGGCTACTTCAGCTGACTGCTAGCTGCAGTTCAGCAGATAGAATCTCACCAGCTCAAGGTTGACTCAGCCTTCCATCCTTCTGAGGTGGGTAAAATGAGGACCCAGATTGTTGGGGACAACATGTTAACTCTGTAAACCGCTTAGACAGGGCTGTAAAAGCACTATGAAGTGGTATATAAGTCTAAGTGCTGTTGCTATTGCTATGTCCCCATATTTATTCTAGGTTCTGAAGAACTTCTCTTGTAAAAAATTGCTGTCAGGGTTCTCAGATCACTAGGGAGGAATTATTGTGTCTAATGTCTGCTCTGAAGTATGGAATGGGGCAACTCACTGTAGCCAACTATGCTAGTTCCACTGAAACCAGAGGTGGGCACATGAATTAACATTTTTGCCCAACATCGAAAATGTGACCACCAACCGCGAATGCGCTTTGCTCCCATGCTTGGCTTGCACACATGCACACAGCTTAAAAAATGCAGCTAAATAAGATGGCATAGCGCTGGGGTGGATGGGAGGGCCCACCGGCAGGTTGCAACTACCGGCTCATCTGAACCAGTTCAAACTGGTAGCAGCTCACCATTGATTGAAACCAAATGTGAGATCAGCCCAAAATTCATTGTGAAAGATGCAAAGGAGGCTTTCTAATTTTTACCAAATTTCCACCAAACCAAATACATATTTGATTGCCTGAGTTGTGAACTAATATAATATCTGGAGGGGAAAAGGATTAAATTTCCACAAAAATCTTTAATCCTATTTTCACTAATGGTCTGGTAAGTATTTTGACTCATGACTCATGAATTTTGACAAAGTAAAAGCAAGTAGTTTTTGATATTGGGATGTCAATACATTAAATATGACATCATGCATTATAAATACAGGAAAATATATACTTTGTGAAAAGTAATAGTAGTAGCCTTTTGCTTACAATACAAAAAAAGATTTATCTGTGGTTTGAGGAGGGCATAATTTCTCTCCCAATCTCCATTTTCTCTTCCTCTCATATATTTTCAAGATGGTGGATTCTTTTTAAGTTAAAGCATCCCATTATTTTCTTTTCTTTTGTTATGTGATGAGTGGAGACATGCACTACAAACTTTTCATTTCAACCATCTTTATAGCTGTATTCGGTAACCAAGCTTGATTATTAAATTTGAACATTATTCTGCATCAATCCACTTCTGTGCTATGTTCTCAGGCCAAGTTGTCTATGCACAAACCACAAACCAGATGTGAAGCTTAACTTTTTCAGGACTTAATTTTGCCACTTGGTTTGGATCACAGGGAAGTTTTCAGAGAGCTGTCTTTGATGCCTTATGTTTGCGTTCATAAAAATTATATGGAAAGTTATAAAAGAGTGATAAGACTTTCCAGTCTTACCACCAAATGGAAAAGCTATCTACACAAAGAATTTATAACCATATTGTAACAATTTTGAAAATTTAAAATCGTTTTAGTTGATTGTACATTAGCAATGTTGAAAAGAATGTAAATCTATCCAATTGTCTATAGGGTTCATGAAGAGTAGGCATACTTCCTGCATTTTTAAACTCCAGAGCTCTATCTTATAAATACAGGGATTGATATTACAATATTTTATCATAACATTTCTGAGTAAGGGGAATACATGCTAGACATCATGTTGTAGTTTTTCTACTGATCAAAGGCACAAAATTGGGAGAAGTTTTTTCTGTTACTTTCTTTACTGAAAGAATAAACTACTGATTCTGCAAGAATTACAAAATCAAAGACATAGTTAAACAATCAATGACCATGGGACAACCACTGGCTGTGTGCCTATATCAGGAGTTGCTTTGATGGGTGGTAACTCACAAGTTAAACCCAAGAATCCATCTTTATCAGATACAACTGCTTTCTGTACTTCTCTTTAGCTGTTCAGTGTTGTGTTTCAGCTTGAGCAGATTATTCAGTCTATTTAAGTTATTTGAACTGAGTGTTTCTTCTAAAAAAAAGGGGTTTGAAATGGTTTAGCCTTGAACATAAGGTACAATGTAAGAAAACATTGTTGATGGTTGATTTGTTGCTGTGCTCTGTTTTGTGATATTTAAACGGAAAAATTTCAATCTTTTGATCCAATGTTATTTTTCTCTCTCCAGGTATTGCTCACAAAACAATGTTGAAACTTTGAATAACCTTTCAGCCAATCTATTGTAGTGGATGGAACCGTGTTGATGTTATAAGTCCTATTAAATTTTCCCTAGAAATGTCAGAAACAAATAAGAACTAGGACACCATATCTAACAGTCTGTAGAAAAACATCATTACTGTATAGAAAAAGATGGACTTTAAAAGAGAGATGGGAGCCGAGGTGGCGCAATGGTTAGAGTGCAGTACTGCAGGCTACTTCAACTGACTGCTAGCTGCAGTTCAGCAGATCGAATCTCACCGGCTCAA
>JANHFM010004542.1:55256-75462 GCA_032468115.1 Grayia smithii
GATTGTTGGGGGCAATATGCTAACTCTGTAAACCGCTTAGAGAGGGCTGTAAAAGCACTATGAAGTGGTATATAAGTGTAAGTGCTATTGCTAAAATGAAAACTTAATTCAAAGGACCAGAATATAAACAAATCAACTATTTTATAACATGCTGCTCTTATTTCTCAGGGAATCTGGATTTGACTTCGTCCGTTTTGATGGATCTATGAACCAGAAACAAAGAGTAGAAGCAATTCAGCAGTTCCAAAACAATGAAACTGGGTCCCCAACAATAATGTTGTTGTCATTGAAAGCGGGTGGAGTTGGTTTGAATCTGACAGCAGCTTCCCGGGTATTTTTAATGGATCCTGTAAGTATAAACTCCCTGCTGAATGAGTCTGACATTTAATATTCTATACAACCTATTTAGGCATTTAAACAAGAATAAGAAAATTCTTTGCAGGCTACTCTACTTCTATTGTGGAGGAGGGAGCAACTTTTAATCAAATTGGCTGTGTTACCATTAAAACCTCAATTATTATCTATATAATACGTGTGCTTATGTTAATTCTCTCATCACCACAACTTTTGAAATGAAATGTGTGCCGCAGCACCCACCACCCAGTAATGTTAATTACTTGGAATTGAAATGTAAGAAGATGTAATATACATAAGAATAGGCATTGTGTTTTCTATAAAACATAAAAAGAATATACAATTATTTTTAAAAAAGTTTCTGGGGAAGAATTGGCTAAAAGTCTAGAAGTGGAACCAACAATCACAGCAGAATGAACCTGCAAATAGACTATCTTTTCAGAATTCCTTTCTGGACAAGGAGATGGCCCATAAGTGCTCCAGATAGCTGTCCTTATGAGGAGACAGGAGTCCTGGTGGTTTTGACCAGGAGAAGGAGATGAGGTGAAACCATGGTTAGCACTTTTAAAAGGACATTGGTTTCACATACTTCCTTTTCTAATCACTTTTGGAAATTGCTTATGAACTTTTTTAGTTATTAAGAACCTTTGGATTGACAAGTCTGAAAACATCTGGGGAGTTTCCCTCAATACGTAAAAGAAGCTTTAAATATAAGGTTAAGGACTTAAAACCTGTGTGGGATAAACAGCAACAGGGTGATTAGAACTTCAATTTTAGAAAGTTACAAATGGATTAAAGATTCAGATGGATTTGAAACAAACTTTTTGGAATTAAGAAACTATTTTGAATTTTTTTTTAAATGATAGGGTGGGACTTTGGAGGTTGGACAGTAGAGGGAACCAGATGAATGAAAGGTTACAATTAAAGGAGAAGAACAATTCAAAAATTCACTAAAAACAAAAATTATCATTTGGACATATTGGATCAAAAATTTAATTTTAAGAGTATCTGGCTCTATATAATGTTTAAAATATCTTATGGAAGAAATTCTGCCTGACAAAATTAAGACTTATCTGAACCTAGATTTAAAATCACAAGCAGAGGAATGACAGGGAAAAATGCAATACTGAACATACGAAAAAAATTGGCTGATATGTTAATAATTGAAAGGAATATAGAAAGAACAAACCAAGAGAGTGACCAGTGGATAATTTGGATGTGGATAAAAAACTTTGAATAATTTTTTTGAGAAAAGACACACACACACACACACACACACACACAAACAGAAATATCAGTGAAAAGAATCAAATTCTAAGACATTATTTGAAGAGATTAAACATCAGGATTGTTAAAAAGGAAGGAATATAATATGGTTTATTTGATCAGGGATAAATTAGATATAGTATCATCTCTGATAACCCTCTGGTAAATCCCAAGAGTTTTACTATCAGAAGTAAACTGAATTTGTTTATACTTATTATGATGCATGGGAAAGTCATTTATATATAGTAATTTCTTTTTTGTTACAGTATTTTTTTCCCCTTTTCTTGTTAGTTTGTGTTAGGTTTTATTATAGTTGTAATTTTAAATATAAAATAGTGTAAAGTTCTTAATGTTACTCTAAAATAAATGTAGTAAATTCTGTTTGTCAGGACCAAGTAAATACTGTGGAAATTTAGATATTAATAAATATTTGTGTACAATTTAGGCTTGGAATCCTGCTGCGGAGGACCAGTGCTTTGACAGATGTCATAGACTTGGGCAGAAACAGGATGTTATCATCACCAAGGTGAGCTGATCATTATTTTAAAAATCTGCACCTCCAAAAATAACGTTTGCTCTTTTGAAAACAAATTATTATAGTTTTTCAGTAACTTCTAGAAGTTGTTTACTTGCTACTTTTGTAGGATAATACATTATATTTTATATTTTTTTTCCCAAGTGCTTTGAGATAAGTAGCTTTATAGTGGTAGTTATTTTCTGTTTGTTTTGCTTTAAACCTTTTAAAAAAATTGTTCTAGTTCATCATAAAGAATTCTGTGGAAGAAAATATGCTTAAAATCCAGAACAAGAAGAGAGAACTTGCAGCTGGAGCCTTTGGAACCAAAAAACCTACCAGTGAAACAAAAATGAATGAAATCAGGACTCTGATGGATATGTAATTTAAAATATTGGAACAAATTCAGCTTTAGAAATAAGTTGATGTTATATGTTCAGACAACATAATACTGAAAATAATCTTTCTAATAATTGCAAGGTATTTTTGCAAACAGCAAATGAGGAATCATATACTACTCATATTGGGCAAATGGTCCAGAGTAGTAACAAATTTTAGTGTAGTAAACTCAAGGCTAAATGTTCAGTTTCTATATTAAGAGCATTACAGTTGAATGTATACAGTATATTGTCAAATGATGTTTTAGATTTTTTTTTATTTATACACCTGAGTTGTAAAAATTTTTTTTTGCTTGGATTATATCTACATCTGTTGCAAGTTAACTTGTAACTTCTGAAGTTTTGCACACTGGAGTTTAATGTTATTGTGTATTATGTTTTGTATTGACTATATACTAGTAGCTAAATAGAACAAAGTGTACAAATGTATATTGGGGGAAAAATGAAGTGCATATGCCAGCCATGGCATTCCTGTCAGTTTTGCCCCATGTTTTCCCAAGTTAGAAGCATCTGAAAAGGGATTCAAAATGTATTCAATTGAACACAAACTTATGTAAAATATCAGACATATAAACTTCCTTTATGTCTGCATTTGGTTTGTTTATTGAAAAATAATCATTTGAACTGTTTTTCTGCTATCAATAGTAATGTAAAACTATTGTGTATTTCTAGTTTGGTTTCTAGGCAAATAAAAATTTTATCAAGACTTTGGGCTGCTGACTAGATATTTTTTATTATTTCTGGGTGGGGTTATTCAGGCTTTTGAAATTTGTGAGGCTTTACTAGAGTTTGGAAAGATTTAATATTTCTGCAAGCCCCCATTCATGTGTATAGAATTAATGTTGGAAGACAAGTTTTCTTCTATCTCTGGATTTTCTCCACACATTTGAAAAGTCAATCACTTCAAAATTCCAACTGGTGTACAAAATTTCCAAGGAGAAAAGGGCTGTGTATGGACACCAATTGCAGCGACTTGACTAAATGGGCACCATCTCATTTAACTCATTATCCCTAGAATGCCCATTTTCATATACTTGAAGACTACATCAATGTTTCTGTCTCTTTAAAAAAAATAGTAATGCACTATTCCTTTGACCTTAACATCTGTGTTGGATACTTTTTTTCCCCCAAAATAGTAAAAATTAATAAAAGTGATATTTGAGGTCTGTTCCTTGCCGGTTACATTACTCAACTCACTAGAGGAATGTTGCGGGTCTCATCTGCTAGAGAGATACTGTATTTTTTGGAGTATAAGATGCACCGGAGTATAAGATGCACCTTAGTTTTGGGGGAGAAAAATAAGAAAAAAGCTGATTGGGGGTGGATCTGCCTCCCAGAATACCCCCAGTCAGCTGTTCCCAGAGGTGAATTTTAGCAACAGGTGGTAAGCTCTGTGCCTTGCATTTTTAGCCTCTGAAACATGTTTCAAAAACTTTTTCTGCCTCTGAAAGCCTCCAAAACAGCTTCAGAAAGAAAAAAGCCTTTGAGGCTTTTTTTCTGAAGCTTCTTTCAGGCTTTTTTCAGCCTCTGAAATCTGAGAAGCTGGGCGGGGCTACATTCGGAGTATAAAACACATCCTGATTTTCACCCTTTTTTGGGGGGAAAAGGTGCATTTATACACTGAAAAATACAGTACATCTGGCAGGACCTAGAAAGGCCTTCTCTGGTGGCTCCCTTCCTGGAACATCATTCCCCCACACATTAGACTGCCCCCCACTCTTGGAAGGCGCTGAAGACATGGTTCTGTCAGTGGACCTGGGGAACCTAGAGTGGGATGGAGCCCATTAGTTTATACGAAGATGTGTTCTTGGGCGTTATTTTACTAATTTATTTTTCTCATCTTTTCCTATAGTTTTTCTATCGTCTAAACTGCTTTGAGTTGCCATGTGTGAGCAGGCAGCAATAAAAATTTTCTAAAATAAAACAAAACAGCAATTTCTTCTTTAGTCAGTGTCTTTGATTAGGACTAAATATACTCAGCTTTTATTGGGTTGTACTTTTATTTTTTCAAATGCTCTTCCCTTTCAAATACTTCAGAAAATCCCCCGAATTTATGCTGCTTAACTCTTAGAGGCAGGATATTTTGGCTATTTTGAAATTTTGAAAATAGAAGGCAATTTGGTAATTGGTTATATTACTACTATAATGAAAATAAACAAATTTCACCTAATTTAGTAACTTACCTTTGTTTTCAGACAGCTTATAAGAGGATAAGAAGTACGAGTCTCACATCTAGAGGTTTAGTGCTGTTCTACCCATGCATCTTGCATGTACAATTGATGGAATAATATCAATATTTTCTATTAAAACATTGTCAACACATTGTGGAGCAGAAGTTTTAGCTATTCAAGAGTATTGTTTAATCATCTGTCAAGTAATTACTGAGGATAATAATTTACTAAAGATTGTTATGGTGTTTTAAAGTTAACGTGGATATGCTTAAGTGTGTAGAAATGTCCAGCCTGTAGAGTCAGAACTTCTGACACTGTCTTATGACACCATTATCTTCTCTTTATTTCCTTCCCATCTCTAAAGTGTCACCCAGGTGAGCTTTCAATTAATGTACACATCCTCTGTGGTCTTTAACATAGCTTCTTTTAAGTAGAACACACACATTTCAATGGAAAGCAGACTTACACCAGATCAACTTTTAAGAAAATCCTCAGTGGTATTGATTTGAAAAGTGTGTTGATTACATAGATTACAAATGCTAAGTAAGAGACTTCAGAGGGTCACAGATTTTATTGCCACTTGATGGGTTGACAACTTTCAACAATGTTTTTATTTTGAGTGCCATTACAGTTCATATATTTACTTGTCTCAGTCATACAGAGAACTGAACAAAAGCATTTGCCATGCTGTGGTTTTGTGCATAGAAATCTGGTCAGAAATGGCTGGAAATGGCAGAAAGGTAATTTAAAGTTACCAAGTTGCATATACATATGCTAGTATTGTAAGGCTCTTCCATTATAGCTGCCTGAATCTCTAGCCATTTTATTGTAGCAAGCAGAACATTGGTGTGCACATGTGAAAGGAAGGAGAGGTAATGCACAGTCTTTTAGGTCTAAGTAGTATGTTTCAGGCCAGTGCAGTGTCCTGTTCTCAGGTTCTTTGCAGGCATATTCATGAATTTTTGAGCAAAAGAAAAAGATCTGACTGTTGGACACATGATTGGCACAAGAATTCATAGTTAAAACAGCTTTTGCTCAGTTCTTACCTGCAGTATTACCAAAAGCCTTCAGTTGAGCAGTGGCAACGCTTCTGGCAAACTTAACTAACCCTAGCTGACTTTTCTAGTTGCTACAGCTCTGAAACAAGTCCTTGTATTGCTGATATTTGGGGGAGCAAATACAAGTGCTTTTACTGGAGGTAGGTGTCAAGTTTTTTCTTGATGTTGTCAAAGCTGTCTGCTCCCATGTAGTCAGCCTGACCTTGCTCCCATTTTTCTTTACGTTCTTCTGAAGACATAGCTGGTGGTGATGGTGGTGAATGTGGCATTGCTGCTGCTGAAAGTGACAGGTGGGACACTGCCTCTGTTACCTCTTCCTAAAAAGAAATGAAAGATAAGTGGGAGAAGCACAATTACACACTACAAAAAGGTATAAGCATAAAGTAACCAAGGAGAAGGTAAGAAAACCAATGAGATCTCATGCAAAGCAGCAAGCACCATTTATGCAATTTAAAGAGCTATGAATACATAAATAAAAAGTATCTGGGTCAATGAAATAGCAGACAGGTAGTTATGTTTAAGTTCTTCATACCTCTCTACAGAAGCCACAAGAGAAAGCCAGTGTATAGACCAAGCCCGACAGCTGCAAATAGTTCATTAGAAAGTTGAAATACAGACAATAGAAAGCATAGCTCAAGAATAGATCAGTATGTTTAGTCACAGAGCTAAGAATATAACTTGTGTTTTCTGTATATCAAGCCCAAGTAATCAATGTTGCATGACCAGTCAATGCACGAGAAGGCAGAACCAAGTTATTTTAACTGGCAAGATATGTAAAAACCTTAGTTAAAAAACCCACAACTTTGTAGGTGCACTATTATAAGAGTGTTGTAACACAAATTTCAAGACAGTTGGCACAATACCACCCTTCCATTCACCCTCAATTTATCAGAGACAGCAATTCATAATAGAGAGCAGATGTGTCCCTGCAGGCATCTCTCCATGCTCTGTTTACTGACTGCAATTTACTAGAAATTTTCTCTTAAGACAAATAACTAGATGCCAAGCATAGTGCAGGATATGAAATCTTGAGAGGCCTAGGTACATATTCCAATCTGAATCAACATTTAATGAGAATTAATAGAACTGTGTCATTTAAAGTTGCTTTTAAAATGCAAGAGTTTTAAATGGTGCCTGCTGGAATTTAACAGTGCTCTAGGATATGCCTAATCTGTGAAGAAATGTAGAGGAATCATGAATGCATCAAGGAAATTCTTGAAATCAGCTACACAGATTTACAAAGTATGCAATCCATTGTAAAGAACCTGCATTAAACACTTTCAGATTCCTTGTAGACTTCTTCAAAGTTCAGTTGGGTGAAAGTAAGTATACAACCATTCTATCTGGGGTAGATAGAATGATGGAAAAAATGGTAGTGGGGAGTGCTGGTTTTGGTTGAGTCTGAACTTGCACAAAACATTTGGCCCTATTTTAATGTATGCACTTCCTGTTCTGAAGTGCCCTAAAAATTCATTTGGCATTCTTTTCATATTCTAGCACTGAAATGTGGTAAATGCTACATTTGTATTGGAAGATACAATCTTATATGGATGGATGATCAGAATGGGAAAAATATTTTTCTGTCTGCATTATTTCTTTGCTCGGTAACATTTTCTATCAGCTCTGGAAAATATAGATTTTAGGGGCATGTTGGCAGCATTTCAAAGAAGTCATTGCCAACTATAATTAGGAAATTATAATTAGGAAAGCATGATTTGACTAAAGAGAGATACAGGAGATAAAGGGTTGTAAATTTAAGAGATTTCTTTTCCCTTGAACATTGACCTCTGGAATCTATAACCTCCATTCCTGCTCAAACTTTGTTGTAGGATAAATATTTCTCATATTCCCATTCTCCAAATATGTATTTTAACGATCTGGTTAGTAAAGCCATAAATGCAGGTCTGTCCACGTTTGTGTTGCCTACCCCATAACCCCTTAACTTCAACTATTATTTGGTCCTCTAATAAGAAGCAGATCAATGTGCTGCATTTATGGGGTGCAGACAAAATGTTGCAATACTTATGACTAGTCAGCTCGCTAGCTAATGCACAGTTGCAAGCTGTTTTTGTAGCAAACATGCTAGCTTCAAACCAACTCAATTTCAAGCCAAAAAATAAATCTTTTCTACATCCCACATTAAAGTAGAGAATGTCTTAATTAAGAGACATACCGCCTTTACACCAGTAGCTGTATCTTTGATTACACCATGCTGCTGTAATAATGGTAAGATATTTGTGACAAAAGTGTCCCACCACATATTGAGGAACTCTGGATGAATCATTGTGGGATCTTGAGCATCTTCTTTGACACTTTTTGCTTTGGAGTCATACGTATAATTCCATGGTTTCACTCTGCCCAGAAAGTGCACAACTTTAGCATTCATCCCAAACCTGTGAAAAGAAAAGGTCACCTTTATGTGTGGGAAAAGTCATAGTACCTTTATATAGGAGTGGATATCCATTACATATAGCTTGAAAGAATAATTGCTTAACAACTGTTTAAATACAATTAAGTTCAATATTTTATATGGATCTGAATTCTTATGTCTATCAGAAAAACATCTTTACTGGCTTTACCATAGCCAGACCTAGTGGTGATGCACAAGACTGAAGTAAAATAATCCAAATCAGTGCCATATGGTTACATCAATTTGCATAATTAATTTGTTTCTTGATAGTGAACAGCAAGAAGCGACAAACTGAAGATCACTGAAGTTCATCCCTAAAAGTGATCAGAAATTCCACTCTAGTTCCATAGTTTGATATTGTGAATACTACTGATATATATAACTTTCTTTTTACAACCAAATGCCTACCAACTCTCTGCCAGACTTTAGACATTATAGAAAATCTGGAAATACTAGCATATCAACAAGTCTTAATAAAGTAAGTGTATAATCCTAAATTCCTTTATTAATTTGATAGACAGCATAATAGAACAAGGAGTGTTTGAAATTGAACATGAAAGGAAACCAGTTCTACAAGATATCTTAAATATTGTAAGTGAAAAACAAGTGAATTTGGTATGTTATTTAATAAATTAATAATTATTCTAAGCATTATTCATTGACTATCTATTCAACATTCTCCATCTTTTTTTCCTGAGTAAAACATCCCCCTAAATATGTTATTTTAATCTCTTTGATATTGTATGAAAATATTTTGTTTTAAATTTTGAGTTCACACCTATTTCTGTTAAATACATTCTCCATATTTAAAAATATGGAGACCATAACAAAATTTAAGCTCATTCGAGGAGCTGTTGCGCTTGGCACAGTTGATTACCCTGCTCTAATGGCATGCTAGTATCAGGCACGGCCAGGCTTAAAATTTGGGTAGGACTGAGAAGGAATCTGGTCAGATATTCATTTTTTAAAACTATGATATATCTATTTATGAGCTTATATTTTATTTGTACTTTGTTCCCTACTTCAAAGAGGAAGAAACTCATATAACATTTCAGCAATCATGGCTAGAATGTCACAAGACCTACAAGAATGGAACTGAAGGACTCCATGTAGCGCGAACCTGAATGTAGGATTCTTTGTATTATACTTCATGTTGTAAGAGGAGCTGCTTGCAATCACAATTACATCACAATTCCATTCACTAAGCCAGATACTCCACCAGCCACTGAGTACAATGTATTCATTCCAGTTTGCATGAAGATCCCAAAATAAGGGCACTAATTTTAACCTGACAGCATCTCATGACACTTGGATCATAAGACACAGTTAGTTAAACCTTAATCAATGAAAACATTGCTTACGTCAGCTACTCTATTAAATTCGTCATCATTCAATGTTGCCTAGAAACTTGTTCCTACAACTGCACATTTGCTTCTGGATTTCCAAGTGGCAGAATTTAAAGAGATTTGGCTTTCCCTGAGATGTAAGATGACCTAATGCCAGCAATTAACAATTTAATACGAAACATGAGTACTTCAGAAATGAACATACTACCAAAGTAGGTTATACCAGGGAAAAAAGTTAGGCATTCCCATAGTCTCGATTTTGTGACACCAAGACCACCCTGAGATTGTGCCATTGAAATCCAAAAATTAAAGTATTTTTTTTTTAAGTTTCAGCTAAAACATGGGACAAAAATAGGACTGATAAAGTATTTCATCTTTGGTCTTAAGGACCCCTTTTCATAAATGAAATGAGTAACAGAAGCAAATCTCTCCTTAAATAGGCATATACATTGTGGGTTTCCTGACATTATAAAACTATATAACTATATACCTTCTAAGGCAGTGATGGCTAACGTTTTTGCCATTGTGTGCCAGGAGTGGGGGATCGGGGAGTCATACGCATGCATGCCCACACCCATAACTCTATGTGCTCCACCCCCATGCATGCGCACATGACCCAGCTTTCCCCTGTTCCTGGCACAGTTTTCTCTCTCCCCAGGCTCCAGAGCCTTTCTAGGAGCTGGGGAGGATGAAAACGGCCTCCCCTCCCCCCTGGAGGCTGGAAATGGCCCATTTGACAAATTTGACTGGAAGTCGGCAAATGAGCCATTTCCAGCTGCTGGGCAGGTGGGAAAGGCCGTTTTCGCCTTCCCCAGGCTCTTAGAAAGGCTCTGGAGGCTGGGGAGAGCAAAAAACGGGACTTCCAGTCTCACTGGAAGTTGGCAAATGGACCATTTCTGGCCTCCGGAGGGCCTCGGGGGAGTGGGGAAGGCCTTTTTCACCCTCCCTAGGCTCCTAGAAAGGCTCTGGAGGTTGGAAAGAGAAAAAAAAGGCCTTCTGGTCCCACTGGAAGTTGGCAAATGGGCCATTTCTGGCCTCCGGAGGGCCTCCAGGGGGTGGGGAAGACGGTTTTTGCCCTCCCCAAACTCCTAGAAAGGCTCTGGAACCTGGGGAGAGAGAAAAACGGGCCTTCCCCACCACCACCCCAAGACCCTCCAGAGGCAGGAAACAGTCTGTTTCCCTACTTCCAGTGGGCCCAGAAGGCCCAAAAATCAGCTGGCTGGTGCATGCATGCGAACTGGAGCTGAGGTCGTGTGCCATAGGTTCGCCATCACGGCTCTAAGGTATCTCATGAACTGTTTTTCATTTTTTAAAATAAATTATGCCTTCATAATTCAGGTGCACTGAGTTCTTCTCCATAATGGCAAATTTTACCAGATCCATGCTGGGCTTCCATTAGTACTGTCCAGTTTTCACCATCAACTCTTCAGGCAAGGGAAGATGGGGAATTCTAGGCAAGCCTCCCTAAAGATCTACTCTTCCCGGACATCTTATACATCAGGATACCTGAAATTCACTAAATCTTTTTCAGCACTCTGAAGTACCACTCACAGGTCTTATGTCCATTGTACTTTTGAAAGGCATCATTGTTTTCAGTCAGTTTTATTCTTTGTCTTTTTAGGGCAGATCCTTAGCACCTTTTTAGGGTAGATCCTTAGCAATAATCTTTCACAATCTTACTTGGTACTTCTAGAGCAACTCACAAAAACATAAAGAGTGAAGCAACCTTTCTGCTACAATATTCTCTTCTAACACTGTTACCTAATTGTGCCTTTGGCTGCTCACATAACATACAGATTAAATGTCACTATCTTATCCACAGAACTACTCTTTCTTCCAGGATGCTACTGTGAGACAATTATTTTTTTATTTCAGCCTGACATGCCTTCTCGATTTTCTTCTTCTCAGTTACATAAACATTTGCTAAGGTCAATGTTCTAAAGTCAGTCTTGATCTTGTATTTGTTGAAGACATCTTGCCTACCTTCTCTCAGCTTTTAGAGTTGTAGAAAACATAGGTTCATTCTTTACATGGCCATCATACTTTTGTCTTTTATAATATAGGATAGTTTTGCTTAGATAAAGTTATTTCTTTTCTTCCAATGACCTTTTAAAGGGGGTGGTCTCTCCTTTCAACATTTCATAATAGATTGAGGATACTGGATACTGCAAAATATCCATTCCCACCCCACTCCTGGGGGAAGGATATTGCAAAATATCCATTCCCACCCCACTCTGGGGCCAGCCAGAGATGGTATTTGTTGGTTCTCTTAACTACTCAAAATTTCTGCTACCGGTTCTCCGAACTGCTCAAAATCTTTGCTACCGGTTCTCCAGAACCTGCTGGATTTCACCCCTGGATACAGATGTGTTTTACCTATTATAAGACATACTATAAACGTGTAAATTGTTTTATTCTCATTTTAGCTGTGGGAATCCTTGCCTTACCGTCAAGAGCAAGTAGAATAATTCCTCACACTATTTGAGTCAGGAAGCAGTAGTGAAAATGAATATCAAATCATGCATATTTAATAGTTCAGCCTACTCTGTCTGTGTACATAATCATCTACTTACGCTTTAAATGCTGGGAGGTAGGAATAAATAGAAATGCTGCTTAAGTTATAAATAAACGGGAGATGCTTGCTAATATCTGTAGTTGCCCAACTGCTGAAGAAAGTGTTCAAAAGACCCTGGTCCCCACCTGGGGGAGGGAAAGAGGGAGGGAGGGGGAGAGAGAGAGAGAGGTGAGTCAAAGAGAAAGCAATAGTTCATAAAGTCTTTAAAAATCAGTTTAAAATATTCTTGACATACTATACATAAAATGAATCCAGAAAATCAGAAATGTGTATGTCTCATCTGCAGTATTAGTTTGGTAGTTTTATTGAACAAAATTTAACAAGTTTATTAATACAATTTAAAATCCTGTTTGGTAATGAACGTGACAGCTTTCCAAACATTCATAATTCATTAATTGAAGTGAAGATGGATCATCTAATTATTTCAGAAATATGAATCTGTTTTTATGCCAAATAAAGTTTTTGCTGGTAGAAATCAGTTTAAAAATTGCTTTACGATGAGTATACCTATTTTCTCAAATAAAAGATATTACTTTTAAAAACCTGCTTAGTTCTAAAAAATGGAACCATTAGAAGCTATGAATATGCCCAATAGTGATGTAAATGATTAAAACTGAACCTTTCTGAGGAGTATTCTGGTCTTTATTGACCACAGCTATTTATCAGTTGTTTTTCTCAATGAAGGACGTGATCATCCATGCATTGACTTCTGCAAGCATTCATGACTCATCATGAATTAATATTTAAGGCTTCCAAGCTCTTGGCATCTTATCTAGAACACTAGCTTCAGGGAGCCCAGATGGGGTTGCATATATCAATCTACATTCTTTTGAATTATTTTGTAAGGCGACAGACGCCAAGTAACAATCATTCAGGCCAAGGAACCGTTTAAGTTGCTTAGCTCAGTTTAGCAAACAGAATTGACAACAGTGAGTAACAGAGTGACAACATTTTAGAAGCAGCCTAGCTTCTTGGATTGATCTACAAAAATTAAGAGTGGGGACTTTTCACTTAAATACTTTGCAAAGTTATTTATTCAATAAGGATTAAAGACTGTTATTGATACAGACACATCAAAACTTAGTAGACCATGGTAAATTTTGGTTAGCTCTACCAGAGAGTCAAGATCAAATATGATTCACATACAAAATCTGGTACACTTGGTTTGTATAATTTCTACCTTTAAAATAGAGTTATCTTATTTATTTTACAAGTCAGAGTAAGATTAGGAATATTCTTTCCACAGTCCTAAGCATACAGCTGGAACACATTACACATCTGAGTGCATCTGAAACTATTTGTAATTTCAAGTTTGGCAATTCTAGTTGCTGTACTAATTTAAGATTCAGGACATATTGAACATAGAATAGAAAAGACCCAAACACTTAATACATTTCTAAGGAAACGGCATCTCTGTTTCAATTTCCGACAGAAGAAAGAGTTGTCTGAAATTTGTTCTCGGTATACTATGGTTATTGCCAAACGTACCCCTTGGTAATATTTTAAGTGAAATTCAATATGCTTGCATTCTGGGATAAATGTCAAAATAAACTTAGGGAATAGCCAAGGAAGGTAATATTAAGATAATATAATCAGAGGGAACACAAGACTTCTATTTGTGTTTTGCTTGAGACAGGAACATGCAATCTTAATTGCTAATGTAAGCCATCTAGTATCTTTGCCAGTTTAACTAGTGCCAATACTCATTAATTAAGTCATATGAAAAACCAAGAGTAATTTAGGACTTAACTTTTAAGTGATGAAAAAGAAGCTCAAAAGTAGAGTCCTAAATAACTCTTGCTATTTCATAGGGGGACTTTGTTTTCCATTTTGCACTCTATGTTAAAAGAGGCACAAATAAATCTGAAAAGCAACAAAATTTAGGCAACCAAGACAGCTTCTTTGGAAATTTGGAAGTTAGTTTCTACCAACTAACACAAGGAACTCCTAAAGTTAGAAAGCAGGAGGTTTAGTTCACATGAATGAAGCTTTAGAATGTGGCTATTCTTATGGGGGGAGAGGAGGGAAAGGAAGAATTTTCCTGTGATAAACTGTCTGCAGTAATGTAACCTAATTTCCACGCATATTTTAGCAGAGGGAACACAATAGTACAAGTGTGAATAATAGCAAAAATATGCCCATTCATTATACATCTATGCAATGTTTTCACCTCCTTTTACAATTCAATATAGTTCTTCTAAAAAGCATCTTCCACATAATTTTCAGCACAAACATACAGACATTGCCCCCAGAAGGCAATTTTACATTAGAAGCAATTATAGCCAAACAAGTAATAAATAAAGATCCTGTTCTACAGAGATAATAAGCCTTTGTCTCATGGGCCATTTATGGATCATTTCCAAAATACAGAAACATAGGGTCAGAATCCAGAATAACAGAATTGGAAAGGACCTTAGGAATCTTCTAGCCCAGGGGTCAGCAACAATGTTCCCTCTAAGGAAGACAGGCTTATGTGCAAAAAAAAATTTCACTGGGCGGAGTCCAAATCTACTGTGTGCAAAAATAAAATGCATATTTTTGTCTACCAGCCACAATTATAAGAAAAACAAATATACACGTGTTTTATTAACTGTATATATCATTTTTGCAAAAATATACATAATGGTTTACAAAAACATGCATAAATCTTAATTTATTCATAAAAAAGACTTGATCAAAACTTTTCACGCCTGACTTTACACTCCTTCCACACAGTGTACGCTTTATGTAAATCAATGTGTTTTCCACAATTTAAATACAATTTTATTCGCATCAAGTGATCCAGGTGAGTAGTATCAAGTCTATTTCGTGACTTCACTTTAACGTTATACATAAGACTAAAGCCTCGTTCACAGTCAGCACTAGAAGCTTGAAAGGTACAACAAATATCAACGAGCATTGCAATCAAGTTAAACTGTTCATCATCTAACGTGATGGTAGCTATATCAGGCAGTGAAGTTATGGTGCCTGACTTCAATTTTTCACAAATTAGGAATTTGAAGTTATTGTACTGTTCAATAATCATGTCATCATTGTTTAGTCTCAACAAATCTTTATATTTTACGCACAGTTCCTTAACTGCTGTGACACCAAAATCAAATGTACAACTTTTCAAAGCAGTTGGATCAAAAGCAAACCACAATTTTAGTTCATCAACCGGATATCTTGCGCTTAAATGGTCACACACTGATCTGATAAACTGTGTAACTTGTTTCGTGTCTATGTCCTTACTTTCACTCAAAATTTCTTTCACTTTATCATTCCAGAAAACGTTGTCACCAAGATACTGTGCTTCTAATTTACAAATTTTAGAAACGCAAAATTGATGAGCTTCAACTGGCGATAAGTTACTTCTCTGTAACAACTTTGATAAATTTGCTAAATCCGCTAAAACATCATTAATTGTAAATAAAGCAATCAAATAAAGTGGATCCTGTACTAATCGCAAAGCATATCTACACACCGGATCGTTGCACTCTTGAACCTGTTCTTCACAATACAAAATCAAAGCATCAAGGTTTCTAACAAAAGCACTGACAGCAAAGTGACGTGACAACCAACGAACTTCATGCAGTGGCCGAAAAGAAATAACGTCCACTTCATTTACATCAGCTAATTCTGCAAGCGTAGATGTTTTAATCAAAGATCGACTAAATAAAGTATAAACAGTACGCAACAGAACCTCGATGTTTTTCAACAAACTGTTATCCTTCCAGGAATCATTAAGTGCCAAGTCTTCTCTGTGGGCAACGCAGTGTTGTTCAGTAAGATGCGTAACACTTTTCTTCAGTAACGCGGCTAATCCATTTCGCCGGCCCAACATAACAGATGCCCCATCCGACGTTATCATAACTAGACGGTTCATGTCGATTTGGTGATCACTGTAAAACAGTCTAATGACCACGTGGTCATGTATTTTAAGAACAGACAGCATCGACGCATTCATATCAATGGCGAGAAGAACATTTTCCATCAAAATTCGAACCTGCTCCTCACTTGATCGCAGGCGTTCATTATGCTCTATGCGTTCACCTCGTTCGGTCGATGTTTCCGTCAAAAGATATTTCACGCCTATTCCGTGCTTTCGATTGTACAAAATCTCGACGTTTTCTGCGTGAACGCGCGATGACAAATGTCGTTTACAATAGTCCAGCTTCCATGCATCCCAGCGCTTTCCGCTCACATATTCATTGTCCTTGTTATTTTTATTAGTCGAACAAGCAGGAGCAGCACAAACTTTACATTTAAGTCCATTCTCGTCAGAATATTCATATATAGTACTCAACTCGACATTATCATTTTTTGAATCTGGTGTATCTGTGGTTACTTTTATTTGTAACCACTCAAGTTTAAAACTGTCACGGGCCTTTTTCTTTTGTTTTTCCCTCTCGCTTACCGCAGACAACTTTCTTTTAGACATGGCCAATAAATTAAATAACTCAAAGAGATAACTTTAAATTTATGCACCACAACACTACGATAAAACAAAAATGCAAGTTAATGTCTTGTAGATGACTCCATTACGCTGTGCCTTTCTGCGTCAGAAATAATTTCAGGAGCAAATACACTGCATTTCAAATTGCCTTCAATTTCTGCTAATTGATAGAAAAGTACATTCACAGAGTTTTGGAGAAAATCATACAAGAAAAAAAATATATTTTTATTGGCAACGCAGAGTAAAAACAACATGGAGGATGGTGGTAGAAGCATCTTGGGATTAATTTTTAAAAATATACCAGTATATGTACTTAACTGATTTTGCAATGTGTTTTTTTACAGACTCTTCTGTTCCTTAGCAATTACTTTTCCTTTTGGTCACTTATTGTTCACAGGCATATATATATATATATATATTTGTAATTATATATATATATATAAATGCTTTAAATTAGATGTTAGGTAAAGATGGTTATCTAGCCTTGGCTCTTTGCCCGCCAGTTGAGTCCCCGTTTGCAAGGCTTGAATTGACTCGGTGATTTTATTTCGCTCCCCAGGGGAGCAGCCTGCAAGGTCCGATAACCGAAGCGCTCTTCCGAAAGAGGAATCTTACGGGAAGCAAAGTAGCGCCACGTTTACTCCAGCCAGTACTTTCCACGCTTTGCAATCGCCACTCCCTGGAGAGAACAGCAAACCGGGCTCAGGGGGCATCCAAAAGCCCACCTAAAGCTAGACCACTGCTGGCGGAGCCTTGCCCTGCCTTGGTGCCCCTTTCCCGGCTCGGCGGTCCTGCTCAGGCGGGCACGCAATCGGGCAAAGCCCTCTTCTCGCGTACGCGCCCGACGAGCCGCTCACCATGACGGTGGCGGCGGCAGCAGCAACATGGCTGCTCCCTAAACCCCAGCAACTTCCCTGCAACTTGCGGCTTCCCTTTTTCTCGCGGGCGCTCGAGCCTGGCCCCGAGGAAACCCGAGCGGCTCCGGCTCGCTTCTTCTTCCAGGCAGGCAGCCCTCCCGGCGGTACCCTTCCCCACTCAGCTGGCGTTTACTGCAGCTAGGATTTGCTGCGTGGCAAGTTAAAACTGCTGCGCGGCAACTGCGTGACTGCTTCGCCGCCGCGCAGCTTAGAGGGAACATTGCCACCCAGTCACATCATCGCCAAGCCACGCCCACCAAATAAGCCACGCCCACAGAACCGGTAGTAAAAAAATTGGAACCCACCACTGGACTGAACCCACAGCCCTCCTTCCCTAAATACAGTCAGGGGATTTGTCCCGGTCCAGGCGAACCTCTCCCATCTCTGATGAGGGATTGTGGCTTTGAGGCAATAAATGGAAAGGAGCAACTGAATTCAGAAGGGAGGCAGGAAAGGAAAAGATGAGGAAAAGGAAAGACTAGAAGACTTTAAGGAGGAAAGGGAAGGGAAGGGAAGGGAAGGAGGAAGAGGGAAGGGAAGGGAAGGGAAGGAGGTCTCCCAGTCCAGGCTCTGGGTATGAGCTCAGAGGGCCAAAATATACCACTGGTATTAAGGAATCCCATGCGAGTGTGTGTGTGTGTGTGTTCCCCTGTAATGGGTTTTGTTGAATTTTGTCTTTTTTTTTTAACTGAAAAATTTTACAAATTATATCATCTTTTTGTTCTACATTTATTTTCCTCTATCGCATGTCTTGGTATTACCCATATCGGTATTTTATAATTTAACTTATATTGATATTTTTTTCCAAACTCTCAAAAGGGCATTCCTTAAAATATGACTTTTAAAAATATTATCCACCTTTTTATCATAAAATAAATATGCATGCCATCCATATAACAGGTCATGTCCTTCAGTATTCAATATCCTCTTTTCTGTTGAGTTAAACCAGTCACCAATTGCTGATAAAGCAGCTGATTCATAATATAACCTTAAATTAGGCATTTTAAGACCTCCTCTTTCTCATACATCCTGCATTATCTTAAGTTTAACTCTTGATCTTTTCCCTAACCGTATAAATTTATTAATACCTTTTTGCCATTCCATCAAATTTGCATCTTTTTAAAGTATTGGTATCATTTGAAATAAAAATAAAAACTTTGGTAATATATTCATTTTTACAGCTGCAATTCTTCCTAACAAAGATGACTGCATTTTTTTCCAGCTTTCTAATTCTTTATGTACTTTTTGCCATAACACTTCATAATTATTTTTATATAACTTCACATTTGGAGCTGTAATATGTACCCCCAAATATTTTACCTTTTTAACTATTTCAAATCCTGTTAATCTTTCCAACCCTTCTTTTTGCTTTGATGTCATATTTTTTGCAATTATTTTTGTTTTTTGTTTATTTATCTTAAATCCAGATACTTGCCCGTATTGCCTTAATATAACCATTAAATCTATAACCAATTGTTCTGGGTGACTTAAAGTGATAACCAAGTCATCTGCAAACGCATGTAATCTTGATTTCTTCTTTTAATTCCCTTTATTTTACTTGATTCCCGTAATTTAATCAACAATATTTCCAGGGTTAAAACAGGTGTCCTTACTTCCTGCTTTTAAAAGTAAGGAAAAAAAGGCTCCGACGATCATGGCTCAGCTGTGATTGTTGGAGTCTTTTTTTTTCTTTTAAAAGCATTTTTACAGCCTATTCTGCCAAATAGGCTGTTAAAAAATGCTTTTAAAAGTAAAAAGAAAGGCTCCAAGGATCACAGGGCTCAACTGTGATTGACAGCTGAGGCCCGCCATCCTGGGAGCCTTTCTTTTTAAAAGCAGTTTTACATCCTATTTGGCAGAAATAAATTTTAAAGCATTTGTAAAAAATGCTTTAAAAAAGTTAAAAAAAAAAGTTGGCCATGCCCATGCAGTCACATTACCCTGCCCCCCACCAAGCCACACCCACAGAACAGGTAGTAAGACATTTTACATTTCACCACTGCACCAGAGGTCTGAAAAAAAAGAGTTGATGTGGTTCCCATCTTCACAAAATAAACAATCAATTCAGAAACCCACAGACCCATCACTCTGGGAGAAGGGAGCTCAGAGCCCCGCAGAGCCCCGTCAGGCCAGAGTCCAGGTGCAGAGCCAATGACGGGGGATGTTACGTTCTAAGACTCACCTGGTTTCCCCCTAGTGCAGTGTTTCTCAACCTTGGCCTCTGGAAGATGTGTGGACTTCAACTCCCAGAATTCCCCAGCCAGCTCTGTCCACACATCTTCCAGAGGCCAAGGTTGAGAAACACTGCACTAGTGGCAGTTAGGCTTTCTTCCGTTCTTCTGATTGGCTGCCCGTTTGAAAGCCAGGTATAAAAAGTGTTCTATTGTTTTTTTCCCCGTTAGTAGTAGATTCAATCAAAGTTAACCAGCTCTTAGTTGCTCTGAATTTGTCATTGCCAATCCCGTTGCTGTCACGAACAAAACAGGGGAGAAGTCAACATGGGAAGGCTCTGCCCACTTGTGGGTGTGGGTGTGGGTGTGGATGCATGGGAGTCTCTCCAAACGCTCGTTTTGCCCGGCACTCCTCTTGCTCCTGAGAGAGACCGTCGGGTCCTTCGTGCCGGGGCTGCGGAGGTGAGAAGCAGGACAGGAAAAGAGCAGGGCTCCTTTGCGAGTCTCCCGGGGCCCAAGCAGGGGTGAAATCCAGCAGGTTCTGACAGGTTCTGGAGAACCGGTAGCGGAAATTTTGAGCAGTTCGGAGAA
>JANHFM010004545.1:32386-44458 GCA_032468115.1 Grayia smithii
GGGGGGGTGGGTGGGAGAGTGAAGAAGGAGGAAGTAAAGCAGTTAGCAGGAAAGTTGGAAAATAATAATTTCTGAGAGGGAGACTTGGGAGGAAACCTGACACCAGGTAAAAGACAGGATTATGTGTATATGTATCTATTGTAAATATTCGTTGCAAATAGTAAAAATGCAAAAAAAAAAAAGGCCTCCACTGCCTTGTTTCTTTGGGTCAACTGCTGTCCTTGAAAACCAGAGAATCCCATTATACTGTGTCAGGGAAATTACCTTTTAATATAATGGCAAGAAACCATCTGCTAGCAGTGTTAGGCTTCTTGGATATCTTCTCTCCATGGAAGCTTTCCCAGCCATCTGTATTCTGCAGATGCTACACAGAGGGCTAAGAAATTGTACTGATGAGGCTGTAATGCAATAGTTGGAGCCAGGGAAAGAAATCTCTGAAAAGTATGAAAAATTATCTTCTGTAAATTGTTAGAAAACTTTTTTTTACTTTTTCCTGGACTTCTTTCCCCAGCAGCACTGACTTACACACACTTGCAAATAAAGAATTGACCCAACTTGTTGTACACTGCCCAGAGTTACTTTCAGCAAGATGGGTGGCTGGATAAATTAGATAAATAAATTCAGTGCAATTGGGAGCTTTTCTAGCCCCCAAGAGACTGGCCGTCAGATTTCTTTGGAAGTAGCCACAATCATTCCAAGGAAGACCTGGAAATAATATGTCCAGTTGACATCTGAAGCACGAGCGTGACTTTTGGAAGCTTTTGCCATTTTCATTTTCTGTTTAAAAGTAATTAAAAAATGACACACAGTACATTAGCTATTGAAAACTAAAATGTACCTTGCCAAAGAAATGGGAAAGTTAGAATCTAATTGCAATATTTTGCATAAAAGAAATAGATTAGCTTACTTAAAAATAACTTCAGTCAACAACATTATGTTACAGATGTCATTTATTTGGAGGGCAAATTCTTGTATACATGCAAGAATTGGAAAGCAATCTCCATTCTTTACAGTGGAAGATCCTGTATGAAATGGTAATGGATTTTAACTTGGATTTTAACTCTAAATCCAAGGAAGTAATTTAAGTAACTTAAAATTTAAAGGACTACAGAAAGAGTTAAACAACGTAAATTAAAATTAGCACAAAATATAATTAATAGTGAAAAGTTTAGCAAAAGTGATACATTTCACTGCTTTTTTAAATAGAGAGGCACTGGGGGATAAATGTAACTCCTGGGAAACTACTTTCCATTGCTTCTCCACCATGCCTAGTAAATGAATTGTTGACTGTGGGAACATCTTTGGAAGGGTTTATCCTCCAATGGACATATAATGCAGGGGGCTTAAACCTCTTCAGGGATTTAAAGTTTAACACCAATATTTGTAATGGTGATTGGTATGCAGTTGACAACATGTTGATCTTTCATTTACACCAATGGTTCTCAACATTTTCATCACCACAAACCCTCTTTAAATACCTTTTGTAGTCATGGACCACCAAGACTTAACTCAAGATTTAAATCATAACATTTCTTCAAGCCTTCATGGACCCTGTGATGATATTGGAGGCCGTCAGGGGTTCGCGGATCACAGGTTGAGAATCACTGATCTACACTGATCCCTTATTTTGACCCCTTACTTTCCACTGTTCAACAACCTAATTTTCCCTTTTGTATTTTAGCATCAGATACTTTTTTCCTTGATGTTTGGCTTTTTGTTGTTGTGAGTGGTTTGGGTTTTTTGGGGGGGGGTGTCAGGGGGGTACACTTTTAAAGAAAATTTATTCAAGCCTGCTCTGGGTTCACAAATGTCATACATTTCTGGATTATGTGGCATAAGATTGATGGAGTGTGTAAAAAGAAGAAACATATAATGCTTATGAACTTTATTTGGTTCTGTTGTATTTGCTTCTGTAACTGGACTTAGCAGGAAGATTGCAGGGAAGCCCTATTAGAAAGACTAAGAGAGGGAGAAGTCCAGGGATCCCACGCCTTTAAACGCTGAGCAGAAGCAGACAATTGCCACAAGCTCAGCTTCCTAAATAGGCACTGAAGTTAGTGCCTGAATCTGGCTATTAAATTACTTGATTGTACTTTTCTTTTTCCTTCATTCCATAAATATCTGTCCTTTTAATAATCAGAAATGACATTTCATCACATGGTATAAGAAGAAATAAGGACGCTGTGAAATTTGTTTAAATTTGTATTCCTACCTGCTCTACTAGCACAGAGATATTAGTGATTTTTTTTAAAAAAAAATTTTTTTATTTTGGCTCTTGCTTCTTTCTGCCTACTGCTACTAGTGATAAAACCTCATCTCCAGGTTTGTTTGTTTTTTTGCCTGTTGGCAGGTAAATGCGTACAAGTAGGTTACATGAACTTCTATTAATCAACAACTCAGTTATAATAATATTGCATAGATATATCATGTGGAATGCATTTAGGGATAATCATATAGATGGACAAAGCTCACTGGCAACAAAAAAGAAAACAAGACCAAGTTTCTTAAAATGTTTTAAATAGCTTGTAAATTCTTTGCTAGGAGATTTTTAAAAATGAATTATTCCCATGGCAAGAAAATGGAAGCATATTCTCGTATCACAATTGCTATTTCTTTGAAAAAAAAGAGTAGCTGCATTGCCCTGTTGATTGGGGGCATTTAATGCTAGTTCTAGAATTGAAATACCAGTGTTAGCCGAAGAGAAAGCAGGCACTCAGGATTTTATAAGGTTATTTGGAGAGGAAAATGCATATTTTACAGTAGCTGTAAAATATGTATGACTTGGACTAGTAGAACTTAATCTTTGGAAGAAGTGTAACATATATCAGGATCAACCAGGGATTTAGGATAAAAGTGCTGCTATCACGGCAAAGACTACTTTAGCCCCAATTACTAATGAGTTGTTCTGTTGGATATATTGTTTTAGAGCAGGGACCTTGGCAACTTTAAGACTTGTGGACTTCAACTCCCAGAATTCCCCAGCCAGCACTGAAAGCTAGAACATATGGAATGAGGAGCAATATTAAATATTTTAGATCATAGGTTCAAGTAACTAATTTACAGGTGGAGCAGAACATTTCTTTTTTTCTGAATGATCAACAGTAGTATCTAACTTACAGGCATAAGACTATTTTATTATTAGATTTTTTCATATCTAATTAAAAAGATATGATTTACCTAATCTAATACAGCTATCTAATCTAAGAGAACTAGTTTGATCTAATGGTTAAGGAACCAGACTTGAAAGCGGAAGATCCTAAGTTCAAGTCCTGCCTTAGCCATGAAAAGCAG
The DNA here is from genome assembly GCA_032468115.1 of Grayia smithii. Taxonomy (NCBI): domain Eukaryota; kingdom Metazoa; phylum Chordata; class Lepidosauria; order Squamata; family Grayiidae; genus Grayia; species Grayia smithii. The sequence continues at coordinate 35,678 of JANHFM010004545.1, forward strand.
CTTGGGTGACTTTGGGCCTGTCAGTTTCTCTCAACCCAGCCCACCTGAAAGGTTGTTGTGAGGGGAAAGGTGTGTTGTATATGTTTGTTGCTTTGAGTTATTTGTAAAAATAATAAATGTAGTATACAAATAAATTAGATTAATATTAAATATATTAATACTCCTGCCTCCTAGTTTCTCCATTATTCCTGATTATGTATTTTATCATTCACTTTGTCTTAGGAAGGCCTCTGTAAAGAACTGATCTACACTAGAAACCTTATGGTATAGAACTAATTTTCAGATCTCTGATGTTTGTGTTATAATGAATGGTTACAATTTCAAGATGGGTGTTTTTTGGGGTGGATGGGGAATGTTATAGCTTAAATATATATTTGTCACTAGTCTGATAGACCTGGAATCATTAACTTTTTGATTGATTTAGAAATGTGGATCTCAATGAATGAGTAGATTGATAAAACTATAGCCCATTTCATAAAAAGATTAAAAGGGATTCTAACAGCCTGCTCATGGAAGATTATACTGTTTTGAGTCAATCACTGAACAGAGATGAATACTGTATTAAAGATCTCTATGGTTAATTCCTGCTCTGGAAACTGCTTTAAAATTTGAATGAACCTGCAGGAACAGTTTGCCACAATGATAGCTCAAATGTTGGAGAAAGCTGTGGTGCAAGCAATCTAGTCATTATCATGAGAAGTGTCATTGACTGTCCTTGAAAAGAAAGACAATAGATGATATTGGGATTCAGCTAACGTCCATTAATAACTAGCCAGTAAGTAAGTTATAATCAAGCTGTTGGCAAATACCTGCACTTTCATAGGAACAACTACTTCAGGAGTGTCAAACTAGCGGCCCACGGGCTAAATGTGTCACGAGCAGGCCATGCCCACTCCAGCTCAGCGAATGGGAAAAATGTCATGAAAACCTATGTGATGGCAGGTTTGACACCTGTGAACTACTTGAACTGTTATGCTTGAGATAGATTTCATTTGAAGATACATATGATCGGGTTTCTTTTTAAATTATATGGGTTTTAATCACTGTTTTAATATTTATTTTATCTGTTTTTACTGTTTTAAACGTCTTGTGAGCCGCCCCGAGTCCTTCGGGAGAAGGGCAGCATATAAATCAAATATAAATAAATAAATAAATAAATAAACAAACAAACAAATATGGAAGTCTAGAATGGTAATATAACCTACAATATTGAGATACTGTAAATATCTAAAAATCAGAGAGCAGCATATTCCTGGCTGTAGCTTTATGTTTTCAATTAGCTCTTGCAGTAATGGATTAATTTTAATTAAGAGATTATAATAATCATAATTTTCAGATAGAAGTAATCCAATAAAACTTTTATTTAGCTTTTCCTATTTTTTTTCAAAATGACAAAAGTGAAAAACTATTGCCTCTCCCAACTATGTATTAAAAACATATTGACTAACAAGAATTTTAGTTTATACCAAGAATGTTGACACTTTAATTATTGTAATATTGTGCTTAATTTCCAACAACATATTTACTGTCTAATAAAATCTATGTACATTTCTAATGTTCCATAAACTAGAAGAATATTATATCAAGTAAATGTAAAATAATGAATTTCAAAAACTTTTACTAAAGGCTGTTGTAATCTTGACAACTGTCTTGTAAGAAGCACAACATGAAATGTCAGTAATGTTTAGGGCAATGAATGGGTTGTGATGCTAGCTAGCTAAACCAAAGCAATACATTCTCTGACTCACCTGCTGATGCTAAATTATGTAAGTGATCTCTTTAGGGTTTTTTTTTTCCTTTGTAGGAGACAAGCTATCAGCCATCAGCACCAGTGAAATAAGTTTGAGACCCAGTCTTAGAGTCCTGAATGTATTTAGCTTTTTAAATGCTTCATTCTCTAGCATGGGGAGAGTCTGGGCATAAATTAGGAAGTGTATTCTCGTGTTAAATAGAATTTAAAATTGATCACAGGAATTGGGCATAGATCTGTTCTTGGTACCAATGTGTCCTGCTGGTATTCAGACACTCTCTGTCACGTAGCTGAGTGTTTTTAGCTATGATTAGAGCTACCAGAAACTCTTTCAGATGATATATTAATGGAAACCTATTTGGTAGAAATTAAATCCATGAGAATCTAGAGTAGATCCCAAAGAAGAGAAACAGTGAATCACCAAAGGTGAGAGGTTTGAATTTCTGAGGAATTGATTTTTGTTAGTTATAAGATCTCCAACACAAAGTAACTCTAGGTGACCTTATATATGTAGGTAACCAGATAGAGATGCCTCTTATCCATCTAGGAAGACAAAGCCTAATCTTTCAGTTTCTATCCCTCCTCTAGGATTCCTGTGCTGTTGATGCCACAATTTCTGACTTTTGTATTATAAAGGCAAATCAAATGAATTGAAAAGTCCTGGTGGTTGCTAGGTGCCTTGATGCAGAGATAATTTGAGAATTAGAAAACTATTCCATTTGTATTTCCAGGTACATAATCCAGGTAGAATCAGACCCTTAGAAAGGATGCCTGGTCATTTCAATACCATGGTGCTTCTTTTTCATCTTCACTAGTTACAAACATGTTTTCCTATGGGAGAGGAAGTAGAACCTTCCAGAACTAAAGTTAATTTTTTATTGCCTACTCCATATTCACTGGCTAACAACATCTAAGTACTTTCATCTATGTCCCTGTTAAATATCATAGGTTCAGCTGGAAAGGAACAGGCTTCACCCACAGGACAATAGTCATCACATATATTTTGTGCTATCATACAAAGCTGCAACAGGAAAGCAACTTTTAATGACTTGCATGGTGTGAGCATTCAAGTAATTTTACTGATTACATTACCAGTCAAATACATTTTTGCAATAGGACTGGATAGGTAACAAGAAAAAAGAAAATTTACATGTCTATTCAATCAGTAGGATTTTTAAAATACCTACTTTTTAAAATAGCATTTATCGCAGAAAAGAGTTGGCTCACAAGTTGCATTGTGATTAATCTAAAAGATAAAGGACTCCTTTTAAAAAAGGCACTATTTATACTCTTCTGAAATGAGAATGTATTCATCCCTTTATTAGAGATCTGGAGGCAAGATACAATTTAAACCCATCTTACATTTGTGAGACAACTAAAAACACGTAGCTCATTCAGTTTGCCATGCCACCCACCATCTGTCACTGTTTGACAAACAGTATCTATTCTATAGTGGGGGCCTTTTCTCCCAAGGTTTTCAGCTGGTTGATTTATCAAACTTGGAATGTTTGACAGTGAATTCCATCAAAACCACTACTTTACTTTATTTTAGGACATGTTAAAATGCATTAACCCTATATAGAAAGCAGATTGTTGTTTTATGCAATCTTTTTAAAAAAATTCTTTTCACATCTCTGGATTTACATATAAAAGTATGAGCAATGCTTCATTGGTATGTTATTTTCTTTAGATTGCTCAGCATAACCAACAAGCTCTTTTTGGAAAGAAAAATCCTCAAAACTGCATGTTAAGATTAATCCTGTTAACAGTTTTTCATTTTAAATTATTCCTTAGAAATACCTAATATGCTGATATGTGACACTTTTCCAGATCTTCTATTGCTCCATTCTTGTTATCTTAACTCACAAAAGACTTTCATTAAGCGTTGATAGCTCTTGGTGGTTGGAGGCTTCAATTAATGTTTTTGATGGAGGTGGGGGAGTCAAAATATATATGTACATTTCATTGATCAGAGTAAATATATATAAAATTGCTCTGATCAATGAAATTCATGCAGGTCAAGAGAAGTGTTTCATTATCATCTTGCAGCAGCCCATTCATTCTGTTGGAATGCCTCCCCCAACCCCCCAGTATTACAGCTGAATAAACTGAGCAGTCTTAAGGTCTTTTAATAATATCAAAGTATACATTTGACAAGAAAAAGCATTAATGGCTAGCCAGAGACCAGTAACTAAGACACTTACATGTGGCAAAATCAAAATCTCCGTGGTTTTCCTAGCTTGAGCAAGACCCCAAGCAAACGACTAAATACACTGCCTAACAAAGATTTTGCTTACTGAATACTTTTGGGTGTATCTTATAGGTTTTTGGCTGGTTCCCAAATTCTAAGGCTCTCTACAACATTTAGGAGGCTAAATGGGAAGTCTAATTCCATCTGCCAATGACCTCTGTTCCAATTAAATACGCTTATAATTTGAACTCAATTCCAAACATTTTTACTACTGTATTTATTTGAGATAAAAGGAGCAATTTGGCTCTTCTGAAGTTGAATATAAAACTGAATATTATACACAGCAGGCATCTTAATGTTTTATTCATTGCAATCTGCATACAGATAAACTTCACCAATATTTACCGGTAACTCACTGCAGCATTTTGTAAACTTTGATAAGATTACATAAAAAGAAACTAAGTGTTTGTGTATTTACTTCTAGTTTCAGCAAATATATTGGTTACTGTAAAAAAAAATATGAAATCACAATGAAAGTGGAGGCCTGATTTATTTAACTTGTCCAATTAGTTCATTACTTTACAATTTTAGAGAAATTAAAACTAAACTCCAGTACCTTGAAAACAAAACAAGTCAATGGTAGTTTCTAGCAACCAGTAGTCAAGTAATGCAGAAAACATACATTGGAAAATGCTGCTTTTCATTAAAGTTGCATACTTATATTTACATTATTTCAAAATTCTTAAAGTCTGAGTGTAATGTAAAAATAATTTCTAAATCATTTAATATAAAATGCCACTCACATGTCTTCTTGGAAATAAGTGCTATTGAGTTCAATGGAACTTACTGTTATGCAGGTGGATATGACTGCTGTTTTAATGTGTTTTGCATGTAACTAAATATATTTATAAAATGTTATTCTATGCATTAAGCTTAGAACAGCATATTAACCACAGTTAAGATGTATTCCCTAATAACTAAGTTTAGGATTACAACTTAAGTTTACAACCCATTTTACTGATCTTAACGGAGTTACATAAGGATAACTGTAGGATTGCAGCCTAGTTACACATATTTCAGCAACATACAAATGTAATGAAGGTCAATGTGAGGGATGCAGGTCAAACTGACAGCTGTTGAGCACTAGTCACATTGTTAAAAATGACTGAATTTACAATACTAGTAGTTCATGGTCTGAAACTTCAGAAAAGATACAAGGTACAATGAAGTTAATCCATTTGCTAAAATATGAGCTAAATTGCTAGATATCTAGCAATCATGTGTTAGGTCTTTTTGTTACACTATGATAAGAATCTCAAATTATTACAAGAAAGCTAGCTTCTAAATACTTCATTGACGGATTTTCCCGTTATTGAGCCATCAATTTTGCTTAAGGGAAAATTAATATGTGCATACAAACACCTAGAGAAGCAGTTAAAACAAAAGTAGCAGGTCAAAAAATGTTGCTGAGTGCTCCGAAAAGGATCCCAAAGATTTTAATTTCAGAATTTAAAAAGCCAAGCAACACGTTAGTTTTTTAAAGCTATAATGAAACTTGTAATTATGAAGATGATTCAGATTTAAATTGTAATGTGAATTCAAAATGCTGTCATTGGGTAATGGGGTATGCAGACAGATATACTTATGCCCCGCTGCACAAGGGTGCCGAGTATAACCAAGAAGCATGCCCTTAAAAATAGCTAAGAGCAGCACTGAAGCAAATTGCCTACACTCTCAATAGGAGTATATTATTAATGAAAGACATACTAAAATACAAAAAGACAATTCTAAACAGAAATCAAATTTCAACTGTCATTGTGCTAGAGAATACTCTTTAAAGGAATAAGGCTGAAATTTAAGCCTGTCTGCAAGAGGAATATGTGGTTTTTCCTGTACAGTTTGATGCTTTTGTCATACCATCTATAGTAGAAAAATAAATTCTTTAGCAACCTAGAAATCATTTACAAAATGTTTGCAATTTATTTTCTTCTTAAAATGCCTCTGTTAAACTAATGGCTATAAATAAAAGCTATTTAAACAGCAGATGATGTAAAACAAATTAATGCTACTACAATTACAGGACAAATTTTATTATTGTATTTATATCCTGTGTGCTTTGAATTGGAATAGAGCATTTTGTTTTTTGTAGAAAAGATAATTACTTGCAAGAATATAACACAAATATCAAGGTAATTTATAATATACAAATATTTTAACAGCAGCCTGGGTTATGGTATCTTAAGTATAATGATAATGTAAGTCATAACTCTAAGTACAATACCTAGGACATAACAAAAAAGGCAATTTTTATTTCAGAAGGCCAAAGCCTATAAGAACCTTTAAAAAGTTTTTAAAATCAAAAATTAAATTACCTTAGTATTCAAAAATGTTCTACATACTGCAACTGATAGTAAACAATTGAGATGACAAAAGTGATAGTAAAGTCTCCCAACTAATTCAGATATTGCCATTTTTTTTCTTAAAGCTTATTTTTAAGAAAACATATTTTGCAGATGGAAGAAAAAGTTGGTAAGGAAAACTCAGACCTGGATACAAATTTCATTCTGTTTATGGACCAACTTTTACCCATTTTCTCTCTGAAGATTTGTTCCAGAGGTTGAAAATGATCTCTTTAGGGACATTGGAAATCTGCATAAGTTGGGATCTCTCCACTGAATCACTTGTATAGATGAAAGAAACCCTTCAATCTGTGGACAGAAAACTGAGCCAATTCAAATATTTAAAACCATTCCATTTTTTCCATAACTAGCCTTTCATCACATTTATTAACTATCAACTATTAATCAAGAATGTTTAAAAATTAAGCAGCATTCTTTAACAGAGATATTTGTACCAATATAAAAAAGAAAAATAATTTTAAATGGTGCAAAAGTTATTTTGAAAATATAGTACAACAGCTCACAGGAAAAAAAATGAACACAGGTATCTTTTTATATACAAATTTAAATGCTTCAGTACCCAAAGTATTTATTGCTATATATTAGCAATGTTTTTTATACCTTTAGAGGGTCACAGAAAAATAGATAAAGTGTATATGTTAAATTTATGGTCTAGATTGTTTGGTTTAGCAAGTTTACACTACAGTAAAGTTCTCATTTATGTATGAAAAGTTATACAGCCTTATATGAAATCATCAAATTATTCTCTCTACACTAAATGAATTTCCTAGAGGGAAAAATTAAAATATAGAAAATATATTAGGCTTACAAGATCTTCAATGATCTTTCAAACATGCAGTTTACAGAATTAACAGTATTATAAAAAGTTTCATTAATTAATGCAAATTAAGGGAAAAGTAGATAATCATAACATATTTGCACAGTGCTTAACTCACTTTTACAATAGCATGTCCTTGGTATTGTGCTACAAGAAAAAAAATTCTAAAGCCCTCAACAAAAATATCCACAGGTTTAAGAGAAAAAGAAGTATGGGAATGTGGCATTTATAACAGTGCAGTTTGTTTTTCCAAAATATGTTGCAATGTAGTATAAGTAGTTCATAATTTCCAAATAAGACATGGTTGAATTTTACGTGTAGAATAGGACTAAATTGGTATGAAAATGATGGGGAGGGGAGACAATTAAATAACAAAGAACAGCCCTAAAGCAGGCTGCAAGTATTGAATGTTCCATAAATGATTTATTTAATCATAACATTTCTATAGAAAAGTTTTATTCACAATATATTGTGACAAACTGTCACAGAAATGATAGTGATTGCGTAAATGTTCATGCAACAGCAGCTTGCACTTTAGTTATTTCTGATTTAAAAAATTAAACCTCTCCAGTCATGCTAATCACATAATTTTGACCTGCAGTGTTATGAACAAGGTGGATAGAGTGACTACAAACAAAAATATCTTAGTTTAGGTTCAAATTCTTTCATAATGAAGTTGTCATTGTATCTTGAAACATGCACATCCAGTTTTCCTCTGTATCCATTGCCAAGCTCTTGACAAATCATCTTGTCAGTTGTTTTGTTTAAATAATTCCAAGAGGATCTGCTTGCAACTGTGGTTGTATTAGCTGAGGTTGTAGAGGTGGTGGTAATTGTAGTGGTAAAATTGGGTCCACCATCTGTACTGGATTCGAACCTGGAAGCTGATGTGCTACAATGTCAGACATTTCTGAAATTTCTCCACCATAGAAGAAAAATTGGCATTGTTGAATGACTGTTTCTATTACTGACTGAAGGATTTTGGTGGTTGACAGGAACTCCCTGTTTTCAAAATCAGGTCTCATCAAAGTAGGCCAGAAACATATAGATAAGTTATCTGCAGTCATTAGGTTGGTTCTGCTCTGTTGACTAACTCTATAATATGAATAAATGTATTGAAGAGTTAATATTTGACTGAAAATGTACCTGAAAATGTTACATAGCATTTCATTTAATATATTCAGCAGCTTTCAGACATTATATCCTGAACATAATGTGACAACAAACTAGGCTCAGTCGTGATTATTCTTAAAATACAAGAAAACAGGCATAATTACCTAACAACTCCTTAAATCTACTATTTCTCTGTATCAATAGAAAAAGTAGAGAGATCTACGGTCTATTGAAAGAGAGAAAAAGGATTGTGTAAGTCAGTGATGGCGAACCTTCTTTTCTTTGGGTGCCGAAAGTGTGCACGTCGTCACCCATAATGCAATGCCCCTGCAGGCCCCGCCCTACGCATGCATGTGTGACCCCCATTTTGGTGCTAACAGGCCTCCCTGAAGCCTCCTGGGACCAAAAATGGAAGGTGGTGGTACGCTGCCCCCCCCATGTCCCGTTTGTGTGCTAGGTCTCCCTGAAAACTCATCAAACCAAAAACGGG
>JANHFM010004545.1:49523-59608 GCA_032468115.1 Grayia smithii
AAACTTAATTGCAAAGTTCTTGTGAGACTGACTTGGCTGGCATTTCGCAGTTTGCTGCCAAAAAAGCTTATCTGCAAGTGATTACAGAAGCTTGAATATCTTGGCAGGCGTGCCTGCTTGTGTGTTTGCTTGCGTTCAGGGTAAGGGGACAGAACAGGTTTATTTATTGATTTAGAAGATTTATATAGCCACTCAACCTGAATAATTGTTATTCTGGATTACATATATAAAATACTCCTACCCAAAAAAACATTGTTTAACCATGACAAATAAAAAATCTCAAGCATTTCAGCTACGAAAGAAGACTGTGAAAGCTTATTGTAAACTCTTGCCTTTTGGATTGAAATTATAAAATGCATTCATTTCCAACTCTGTGATATAGTAGAATAAGGTAGTAACATATAACCTCAAATTTGTACTTTTACATTCTCATTATATCTGCTCTCATTAATATGAGATATAATCAGATATACATTTTCCTTATTTTCTGGTACAGAATGTTATGCTTCAACTTTCAAAATACACACATACAAGGCATGATATAAAAAAATAGTATCTCACATAATACAACTAAAATTGTTAAAAGTTTATTATAAAGAATTGTTATAGTAATGGTACTGTCAGAAAACAGAAAGCAAACTCCACCAGTATTACTTTGTCAAGCACCAAAAATTGTGGTAAAAGACTTTACCAACTAAAACATTCAAATTAGGAATTTTCTGAAGTTAGGTACTTAAATTTTAACTGTCAGTTTACTGAACCATTAAAAGGCTATTTGAATAAACAGTCCTAAATTTAAAGATATTTTATCATTTTTACAAATTAATATAAATTAAAATCTTGACTCATAAATTATGGCATATTTTAAACATTCAATTCCATTGATTTTTTTTAAAAAATGTATTTTTAATAGCGAATCTCTTTATTATTTTTAATGTGAGTTAAACATGTTTACTATAATATCTATGTACTTAATCTCACTAGCCATCCAACTTGTTAACAATATTATTCCATTAAAATAAAGCAAATAAAAAAACATTTATGGCCAACTGGCTGGTGATTTAGAAGCCATAAACATAAAATATGTCTCCTTTGCCAAATGACACATTTTAATGCACTAGGAAATTTTAAATATTTTCTCCCAGAGATATTATTCCTTCATCTCAACCAGGGATGTGTGGGTGTGAGTGTGCGCACACTCATATATACGTGTGTATGTGTGTGTGTGTATTTTATGCAATTTACATACCACCTCAATTCTGAAGGACACTATGGGGAGTTCATGATTTAAATGATGTGAATACTACTTTTATTTCATTTCAATTTTATTCCTGGCCATACACACAACTGTTGTGAAACTTAACAGATGCTTAGTTAAGGTAAATGCAGTGTAGGGCTATGGCCCATTTGTAAGACTGTATCTTAAAATACATTGTTAAAAATGTATTAATGCTTTTAAAATAAATATTAAATAAGGTGTTTTCCCAAAAATAAGACCTGGTCTTATATTTTTTGAGGGGGTCCAAAATAAGAACTAGGGCTTATTTTCAGGGAAACACAATTTCAGGGTGATCAGCCTGGCACAAAGGCGACTGGCTGTGGGAAAGCCGAGAGTGGGCCGGAGAGTGCGGCCGGCCACAAGAGGCTAGTCTTCACGCAGTGGCACCTGCAGCAGATGGAGGCAGAGCAAGAGGGGGGAGGCACACAATCCAAATGCCCGTGCAAGCAGCAGGCAAGCCAAGAGACGGTGGGACAGAATGGACAGCCGGCTGCAGGAGACTTGTCTTCACGTCTCTTGGCTTGCCTGAGACCCATGCAGAGCATCAGGATCATCTGCCTTCCCTGCACCTCTGCCTGTCTGCTTCCAGTGCCTCCGACAGCTGCCCGCCTGCTCCGGCCCAACTCTCAGCTTTCCCATGGCCCATACGGCCCCACCTCTGCCTGCTGCTTGGACAGGTAATCAATTCACCTCCACTGCACAGGCCACATCCGGACATCATCAGCCCCTGCACCCTCACTGTTCCAGTGCTGGCCATGTCCCCCCGGGTTGATGATGATCTTCACTAGGGATTATTTTTGGACTGGGGCTTATATTAGGTGCACACTTAAAAAATCAGCCTAGGGTTTATTTTGGAGTAGGTCTTACTTTCGGAGAAACATGTTATGTCAAGCTACTTAAAGTCCTAATGTCCATAAAGTCTTCCTGAGCTCAAGATTAAAAATAACTGTACAGGAAGTACAGTTATTTACAGGAAGTATAACTTTACAGGAAGTAAAACCTAAAAAGACAAATTTCTTGTTTTATTTATTTATTATTTTTATGAAATGTTTGCCACCATCTTGCTGTGAGGCAACTCAAGGCAACTTTTTACGTAAATCACATTATTTTATCTCGTGCTCAATTTTACTTAAGGCCCAATAATTTTAAAACCTTTTCAAGCAAGCAAACCTATTAAAAGTACAAACAATGTCTAGGAAATACTAGAGAATACTGTCTAGATGATGAAAAAATTCCCTTTTTTAGTCATAATAAACCATTTCTCCACAGAATAAAAAGTTATTCTGAACAAATGTCCATACTTAAGAAAAACAAATTAATCCAATTAAGCACACACTGATTTGTCTTTTTAAGAAATAAATCCAACTCCATTCTTCAAAATCATAAATGTATATCTAGATGTTGCTTATAATGAATACCAGTATGTTAAATTTTGGAAAGGTTTATATCTTTTAAATGTTTACATTATATACATTCAGTTCAAAATAAAGAACATAATTCAGATCTAGCCTGCAACTTTCATTGATATATATAATACTACACAATCTCCTGAACATTATCCAGCAATAAAGTAGCAATAAAATTTTTGACTTTGCTCCTTTGAATAGAAGATAGAAACAAATGATAATCTGAGTTTTGTATTCAGCACCCATACAATGTAAATTTTAAGGTACTAATGTAAGAATCAAGCAGAAAAAACACCGAGAAATCCACCAAAACTGACAGGGCAAGCTACTATAAATAGAGAACAAATCCCACACTCACTGATGATGTTACCTGATAGGGTAATGAAACATCTGCAAGGAAACAACCAGAGAGATTTGCCACTTATTAGTAAAAGAAATAGTAGTTAACTGGGCTGATAAATTTGACTTAACCACTTTAAACGGTTCACTGCCAAATTATTTTTTCAAGAAAATTAGCTTGGTTACAACCACCACCACCAACTGTGTTCTAATTTCAAACATGATTTTTGCTAACCTTAGTTCTTCATATACTAGCAAATGGCGTATTTTTTCCTAAATCACGGTTCAATAAGAAATGAGTTTAAGTCAAGTCAAATTAGTTACTGCTGCTACAGTTGGAAGGAACAGAAATGGACCCCATTTATATCAGTTTATATATCATGTTAACAAATTTTCATTGACTCAAAAAAGCAACATTTTTGACTGTATTTAAAACATTTTTAAAACATACCTTCTTGTCTTCTTTCACTTTCTGTGTTTTCTTCTTCATCTTTTTATCATCCAGCTCTTGATCAGATGTAATTGCAGGGTTATCAATGCCACCTTTCCAAGTTTCCACAGGGGATAAAAGAGGATCTTCTTCACTGCCACGATGTCTTCCTTTTCTTTTTGTTTTAGACATTGGAAAAGCTTCATCATCACTTGCATCTGAATGTGCTCTTCTATAATAAGATTTGGCTTTGCTGAACAATGTTTTAGATTTATATTTATATTTTGAGGGCCGTCTTTCTCCATGGGTCTTTGAAATTCTGTCAGGAAATCCATTTTCTTCCTCTCCTTGGGCATTATTTATAAGAGAGGAATTTCGAAATTTAATCATACGATTCTGACTATCATCTGGAGTTATGTATGTATCATCAGCAACACCTCTGTGCTTAAAAATAGTGTCTATAGGTTCAGCATAGTTATCAGATGGTTCAAGATCATCAGATGGTGCCAAAATCATTCTAGTTTTTCTGGGGTATTGTTTACCAATACCTGCCTCAATGGTTTTTAACAGATTTGGATCCAGTTTTTTTACATTTGTCTTGGTTACAATTGGTTTTGGCTTTATGGGAGGAGGCACTTTGTGGTTGCGTTCATGATCATGACAGTTAGGAGTACTGTGAATGGGATATTCATTACCTTCTACATCCAAACGGTATTTTGAGCGATCAGGTGTTGGGAGCAACTGTACCTCATCTCCAATTGGACTATAAGGAGGTGGGGCTTCAGTATCATCTTCTGAATCTGGGTAACAGTTGTAAGCAAGAGAACTTGCTCTAGGAGAATGCAAGAAAACATCTTCATTTGTGTGTGTTGTCTCTCGTGTGCTATCAGAGATATAAGAATTTTCAATCATGTTTTTCTTCTCCAAGACTTCACTAAAGAACAAGGTAAAAACCTCAGTCTGACGGTGATATTGAGATAACGAATACAGAGCTGTAAATTTAGCAGTAATCTCAGTTGCTATATGTTCACCTTCAGTCATCAATTCTTTGATAGCCTCATTCTCAAAGAAGTCTGCCTGACTGTCAGTAACGGCTACTAATTGTACAGGAATAGTATCTTGCACTTCTGAAAGAAATGCTCGAAGCATTCCCATAGATGCTTTCCGTTTAGCAGAATAAACTAGTATATAGCCATGAACAAGTTCATCTTTTCTTACACCAATTGATGAATGATATGATAATATTGTAATCTGTATTCGCCTCCGTTTTTCACCTATAATTTTATCTAGCATTAGGGAATTATTCTGACCAGCCTGAGCAGCACTACAAGAATGAGAATCAAGGAATGGAGAAAGAATAAGATCTACACTGAATGGATCTCCACACATAGCACACATAACAATTCTTAAGTCAGCTTCTGAAAGATCTTTAATTGTAGGAATAGGACTTACAACATCAAAATTGTGTTTAACTGCATCCAAAACACTCCTCAATGCTTGTTTTATTTGAGCCTCATTAAATTTACGTGGATAAGTACCAGCAGGCACATCAATAAATGGACACTGCAACTTGTTTGCTAACTGCTGCCCCTGATGTCTCAGAATAGGTAGATTTTTGCTAACACTTTCTCTCTGATTGGCCAATATTAGAGTAAATGGAAGGTTGGCCATATACTTGTCTCTTCTTATCTGAGAAGCTTCAGTCCTGATTTTTCCAATGGATTCACCAATAAAATTAAGTGATTCAATTGAATTAAACACACAGAAATATCCATGAGGTTTGAAGGCTGAAGTCCATAATTGGCTTAGAAGGTAAGGTGACTTAGCATCAACTGGTCTGAGGTCAAGTTCATATATTTTTCCATCTAAGGCATATTCATCATCAGTAGACTGTGTCCGAATCTCATTTGCCAATTCCTGTGCAAGACCATCTTTACCCAAAATGAAAATATTAACTTTATCGATGTTGGCACTATCGTGATAAAAATTTAAACGACCATGGTCAAATTGCAGGAGGCTTCTAGCAAGTAAGTGTTCCACTTTAATGTCCATACAGCTTTGGCCACTGAGACATGTTTCTTTAGTGGGATGATATACAAAACCTATATGTTTAAGCAGAAGTGACTCTCTATCAGGTGCAAGTTTCTGTAAAGCTTTGTATCTAGGCTCTTCACTAAGAACTGCATGAATTTCACTCATTTTGTCAGAACTAGGTGTTGCATTCAAATCCAGGTCATAAAAGAGTTCTGAATGTTCAAAAAGCATTTCCTGAAATTCCTCTTTGGCTTTTTCGACTATTTCCCGTTGATGCCTGCTGTATACTTCTTTACTGTCAGCTTCTGTAATATATTTAAAAGCTTCATCTTCCATTACAAAACACATAACTTCCTCCCAGGGTTGCCCAGGAGAAATGAACTGAATTTTTTCAAGTGTTTTTTTGAACTTTTCCTTCATTTCAACTCTCCTTTTTTCTGATATTAAATGTTGCACATGATTTTGATATACCTTTTCAGCTTCAAGCATGCTCAAAAGGTCAAATGGAATTCTCCTGTCATTTACTTTGTCTATATGGTCAGTTTCATACCAGGGCGTTTTTCCCAGGACCACAAAGAATAAATGGAAATCTTGTTTTTTTTCCATTAATTTCAAAGCTTCAGGCCAACTCAAATGTTCAATCTCTTCAAGGTTTGACAGAAGTGTGTTAAAAGCTCTTGGTAATGTATTAATATATTCATCTCTTCTTTTTCTTATATGCTCTTGCTTAAGTTGCTCAATGTGTTTTGAAAATGTATTTTGGGCTTTGTTTGTTCCCTCTAAATTAATGTAATCTTCATAATCAGGATGATTTTTCAGTTTGTTACTAACAGTTTTCCATGTGGCATGATAGTCTCTCACAGTCTGCACAAGTTTCTCAAACTTATCTGTTGATGTCACAACAACTTGTCTTTGTGTTTTATAAGCATCTAAATAAGGTATTATTTTAGGCTTGCCACGAGTTTTATCCATCATTTGTATCAGTGCAGTGAAACATGTCTCCACATTGACATTGAATCTTGCAGATGTTTCTACTACAAGAAGGTTCTTCTTATTTGAAGCAAAAGCCTGAACTTCTCGTAAATAATGGTCCACACATTCATCACATTTAGTTGCTGCTATAATTATAGGTTTTTTAGATTTTGAAAGTTGAATATAGAGATTATTTACAAATTTAAGTTGGTCATCAAACTTCCTATTGCATCCTTGGCTTACATCAATACATAATAAAAATCCATCAATACTTAGCTTTCCTTCAGGCATTTGCTTTTGCTCAAAGTCTTGTTCCAATCCAAGCTGATCTGTGCAAATATACATAAGTTTTTCTGCTGACTGCAATTTGGTTGCAGCTGCACGCTTTATATAAGGTTGTAAGTTTGTACTACGATGAGGCAGAAATGTCTGATCATCAATGAACTCAGTTTGTTCAATAACATGAATTTTGCAATCTACTCCATCTTCTCCACACTGTATTACATCACCCCAATATAAAAAGTGATCATTATTAACAACACGACCACCAAAGTCAATTGTGCTAAGCACGGAGGTATGTTCAGGGTAATATTCATCTGCTTTTGACCGCACAAATCTATTGCACAAACATGATTTTCCAACTCCACAGTTTCCTTTGTCTTTTTCAGTCCCAGAAAGTCCAACCACACTAACAGCATAGGCTGGGGGACGAGGCTCTTTGTTCTTTGCCATCATAGTGTTCTTTTCATCCTTCTGTATTCACCAACACAACTGGGTGCAACGCTCATTCTTAAAAATGATGCCACATACTAAAATTTTATCTCCAAAGTTTAAAATTATTTTCAGTTCTTAAATCCTCATGATTGCAATAAATGTGGGTGCTCCAGGTCAACTGCTCCATGATTCTGAAAGAAAAAGGAAAGGCAATGTATCAATTACAATTACTCAGTTTTATTTTAAATATTGAAATGAATTCTAACAAACAGAATACTTTTAAACAATAGTTAAACAGTATTTTAATTATTCCTCAAAATTTGCTCTCAGAATGCACACAAATAATCTTGTATTAGTGACCGAACAGAAAGGTTTGTATAGCTTTTTAAGCAAAGTGCTCTTGGATTTTAATACTGAGAAGGAAACTAATATCTAACAGGGTAGATTTGATTTAAATCAAGTCAATATAAATCATGATTTAAATAATGATTTAAATCACTAGTAAAAAGGCTTGATTTAAATCAACTTGATTTAAATTATAATTTTTAAAGAGCAACTGTCATCTGTCCCGCAGTAGCTCCTCCTCTTACCCGCTATTGACTCACCAACAGTCCCAATATTGCAGGATATACAGCCTCAGGCTACATAACTAAGCTCCATTTCATGCTGAATAAACTAAATTATTACTGTATCTTAAATAGAAAACTATCTTTAGATAGATTTTTTACTCCAAATGCATTTTATTAAAATAAATTTGATAAAAATAAAAAATCCAATTTAAATAAAAAAAATCTGTTTTAAAATAAAAAAAATCTGTTTTAAAATAAAAAAATCCAATTTTAAAAAAAATCATTGATTTTTATCCACCCTGATATCTAATGTGGATTAAAGAATCTAATTTTAAGCAAATTACTTCATTGGAACTTGTTACCAATTGTTACCAATGAGGACAAGCCTAACTAACAAATTAATAACAATATATTGGACCACTGTTCCAGACTGAATCCTAAGTAAACCAGATACTGTTGCTTGAAAAAGAATAATCAATAATAAACTGTGCATATGAAACTTTTGCACTGATTGTATGAATCCTATCTGTAACAATAAACAATATTAAATAGGATCATAACTATATATTAAAAAAGTTAATGAAGTATTTGGATTAGAATATTAATTACAGCAATTTCAACTGATCGTTATCAGTTAATATTACAAACTATTGTCTCAATAAAAATGTTTTATTGTTCACTTCTATCCTTCAAAAGACAGAATCAGATTTCAAAAAATCACAGAATTGAGGCACTATATAAAAACACATTTCAGTTTATATTTTCATATGCAGGTTCACAAGTTCAATTCATAACAAATTTCTATTATCAGAAATCAAAATGTTATTTCCATTTCTATAGTACGCATGTTTCTTTAAATTTTAATTACTATATAAAAATCAAATGTTTTAGATATTAGCAAAAATAAGCATATTAAATGAAATTATTGAAATAAATTATATTGTCATTGTGAAATCTTTCTAGCTTCTGCCAATATATTTAGTGAATAAAGAAATATTTTTTATCGTTCCTGATTTCCTTTTCCATAAGAAAAAATTAAAGTCACATACTAATATCCTATGCTGAAGATTTATAAACTATATCAATTGAAATAAACAGAATAGCTAGATTAAATTTCAGATCTATGAATGTTTTAAGTAATTTACCAACAAGTGCAAATACAGTTTAACTGGTCAATGAACTTCTGAAAATGGGGGGGAAAATTGCAAAATTCAAAATCCTTTAATATGAGCAGAAAAAAAGGGTTTTATTTTTCCACCCATGGGAGAGGTGTTTGGGGACTTCCAGTGAGGAATAGTGAACTTTTCTCTACTCTATGGATTACAGAGGTAGAATCACCAAAAGTGAAAATTTAGCAGTCGCTGGATCAATTCATTTAAAAACGAATAAAATTACATTTCCATCTTTGGAAGATCTTTATTTATGCAATATACAGCAAAAGCATTATTATACTTTGGAAAGTTTTTGTAAATGCTAATAGTTTGGATGAAATTAATTTAAAGAAAAGGATTTGAGTTAATTAGAAGAGTCTTCCACATTGGAAAAAGATTTCTTTTTACATTTCAAACTGCTAACAAGACTTTGAAGGTTGATCATTAGAGGTCTCCAGATGACTTTAAATGAAGCATTTAATCTGTGGATTCAAGAAGTGTTCAAGCTATTTAACATTATACTGGAACTAAAGGATGTTATTGAATTACATTCCATTAAATTGGAATGTAATACTACACTAAATTTACAAGTGGACTTGGATAAAGAAAAGAATTCCAAGAGAAGAGACAAAGGTAGTAGAAAAAACAGGAGCTAGAACTTTATGGGACTTAAAAATGGCTGGAAGGAAGAAGGAAAAACAAAAACTACAAAAATACAAATCTGATTTATTTGATTACACTTAAATAATGAGTTGCTGGTTCTGGTTATGCTTAATGATTATCTTGAATAAGCTTTTTTTCCTCAGGTTCAACTGGGTATAATGAATTATAGTTTGCAATATCTAGGTTATTATGTTTCATATGTAAAGAAGTCGTCACTATTTCTGGTAATGTTTAGCAGTTTTTAATTTTGGTAATTTTGTTATTGTTAATTGGGATTAGATTTTGATTACTGAACAAAGTTATGAGGGAGATTTTGTGGTGTAAGGAGTGGCAGAAGCTGGGGACAAGTTTTAAAAAGTAATCAGTCTAGAATCTCTTCATAGGCACAAGTGGTCTAAGTCCAACCCCCACCTTGAATTACAGTGTCCCTTATCTAATTTTTAGATGACGCTAACCATTAGAATAGAATAGAATAGAATAGAATAGAATAGAATAGAATAGAATAGAATAGAATAGAATAGAATAGAA